>MU228082.1:2952787-2971666 GCA_018584345.1 Thuja plicata
ACCCAGACCTAATGAAGCTGAAAGAGAACGTGGAAACTATGAGGTGTCAGCTGGTGGAAGCTGAAAGCCTTCTGAAATCTCTCTGATTTTGTGCTGGCGGGTGTCTTCTCTGTTTTCTTTCCAGCTGTTTTTTTTGCTTTTTGCTTTGGATTTGTTATTGTAAAATCTGGGTTGTGACCCTCTGTTGATTGGGTCCCTCCTTGGGACATTCTGTTGTTTGCTAGGGCTTTGTTAGCCTTTCCTTCCTATGTTTTGTTAAAGGGTTTCGGGGTTCCCTTCAAAACCTGCTTTTACCGTAATCAAAAACCGTGGATTCAAAATTCATTCCACCTCCTGAGGTGGAATTGCGAAATCCACAGTTTTGGCAAAATGGGGTTCTAGAAATCCACATTCCCATTCGAAAAAAAGGCACCCAAACAGAGAATTGCACCCCATAACCGGGTTATGCCGCCCATAACCCGGTTATGGGGTGCAACCAAACGGGCCCTTAGATTTGAGTTATATTCAGGAATTTGATTAGTAAATGAGATATATTTAATGTCAAAGATTTGTGTTATGGTGTGTAAATTTAGATTTGAGTTATATTTAGCGTTTTGATTAGTAAATGAGATATATTTAATGCGAAAGATTTGTGTTATGGTGTGTAAACTTAGATTTGAGCTATATTTAGTGTTTTGATTAGTAAATAAGATATATTTAATGTCAAAGTTTTTGAAGTAATTTGAATTTTGTTTGGTTTTATTTAGGGGAGAGAGGGTTCAATAATGAACGTCTAAATGTGACATTTTTCAAAATTATGTGGTGATTTCAAATTTTTCTTTTTTCTTTTAACAATGGTTTATTTGAGAGTGTTCTTGTTTATAACTATGGTTTAAAGTTTAAATTATCAAATATGATGTTACACCAACATGTTTTTTTGTTGAGGTCTCTATAAAGAACCCCCCAAAAAGGTTGACCAATCAATTGTTGTAATGAAGTCATGTTTGTGGAGTCACAAAATTTGTTTCTTTTTTAGATCTAAAGAGTTCATTTCATTCAATTATCAGCACTCATGATCAATACTAACAACTTTAAAGTCACAACAACTAATGTTATAATCTTACAAATATTGGGCATTGAATACAAAAATGTCATCACAACTATTGGAAGTGGAACATGCTAAGCTATTTGAGTCCTCTCCCCTATGTATATTTTGAGGGATTAGTTTTGTTTCCTAACTCAATTGTTCTTTGTCTTGGGTTACATTCGTGGCCTAAATCAATTCAATTCAATCGGTACGTAAATCAGCCCAAAGTTTGTAAATCCAAAATTAAAATCTAGGCCCAATTTTTTTGTGAGTACAAATGTGTTGTTTACAACCCTACTTAGGATGATTTATTAAATGTTTACATACTTAAGTTCTTTGAAGTGTGCCTTTTATTTACATGAATATTATGTTAACTCACTTGTTGTGTAAGTTAGATCCTATAAAAACCATCGTGCTATGATTTCCTCTTTAATGTTTATTATTTTTTGTGTCCACGTATTTTTGTTGAACTATCCTTTCAAATTTGACCATACTGTAAGATCTGGCTATGGATATAGCCACTCAAGATCTATAGGCCCAATGAAAAGCACAATAACAAGAGAAAATGAATATGATATAAATAACTGTATTGTCACCAAGAATGCAATAAAATAGTTGAATTAACTAAATCCACTTCATTGACTCATCTCAAATGATATTACAAAGGATATCCCTTGCTAAATAGACCAAGGTGAGAACATAGGAATGCATTAGATTATGGCAAGTGTCGTAATCTTATGATATCATACATAAAGTGATAACTTATCACCCACATAAGGTGGAAAAGTGAAAGTGTCATATCTCTACTAAAGGTGGATCACCCTCCAAAGTGGAAAGATGTTTGTGCCACACGTCCATTAAAGGTGAATTACCTTCCAAGGTGGAAAGGTATTTGTGCAACACATCCACAAATGGTGTAAAAGTGATAAAGTGATAAGTGCACCAAAGGTGGAAGTCCCTACTTAAGGTGTGTAATGGAAGAAACAATGTTCACTAGCTTAGATGGGTAAATTAGGAAGCTTAGACCTATATCCTCTTACATTGGAAGGAAGATGATCCACTAGGCTAAAAAAGGCTCAAGTGCTAGGCGGATACAACAATTCCTTGCTAATATGGAAGATGACTATGCTATGTGAATGAAGAATGTGAGATCTAGGGCTAGGTATAAAGATAATGAATCTTTTTGCATATATAGATAGTTAACATATTGAGAACCCAATTCTAAGGCTAGATCTAGAAAATAGAGATAAAGACTAACTTGTGAACCAAATTTCAGCCAAAGGTGGGAGGTCTAAGGCCCCTCTAAGGATTAGGGATAAGTAGGAAGTATGGGAAATTTTTAACTCACCTTATTCGAGATAAATTATGATGAAATTTCAGTCAACTATAGCTCTCTAGCAGACCTTCTTGTAGTTGTCTCTGTAACTACGCCACATATCGCCTACACATAGAAAATAGAAAAGATGTTGGGGGAAAGGGGTTTGCCTTAGTCAAACCCATGATTTGGAATCAACCATAAAATTCAAAAAAAAAATGCTTGAAAGGAAAGCGTGATCATAGGAAGCAAAAGCTAAATCTGAGAAATAAAATGTTTATGCCTTGATAATGTAAATAATCTTGAAATAGAATCACAAGTATTGATGCAATAGCATGAATCGACACAATAACCTAATAGGGAATCAAGATCATGTTTGCATGAAGATTGTTGAAGCTTTCCATAATGAAAGGGATGGAATGCCTTGAATGCTTGATTGCTTGCTTGATTTGAATCCAATGCTTGAGATCTCCTTTAGTTGATATCTTGATAGTGTATTATGTTTGCTTACCAAAATGAGGGAGGTAGCTTTACTTTTATACCTCACCTAGCTATTTTAGAGCCCAAAACTTGAAGAAGGACGACTAGGATTTAAGGTTCCTACTAAAAACCCAAGACCTTTCTCCAAATTGAATCTGGACCCAAATTATGAACTATGGGATGAGTTAGACTCACCCTATACTGATAATTTGGGCTTAGATTTAAGTTGAGCATCTATCAAGATATTGGGATTCCAAAAATGCACATGAAACTAGAGTTTAAAATTGGAATAAATACAAAAGACCACCCATAGTAGAATAGGGCCTATTTATGCAAGTGGTGAGTGAAAGGAGGGAATAATCAAAGGGGCACACCCATTTTTTAACAACCCTCGTAGAGATTTGATGACATTGAATTAATTAAAGACTCATAATTTAGATTTATTATTAATTAAATGCATAATGGATGAAATAATTAAAGGGACATATCTATAATTAAGGTTCCTCATACAACCAACAATGGCATGTTGTGATGGTTAAGTTGTTGTGTTGTTGTTTTTCCATCAAGATTTAAATCTCTTCAGGGATGAGGTCCCCCATTTGTGGCCTCACTAGTTCATAGCTCGGGGTCAAAGCATTTACCCCTTTAAAAAAAGAGGTTACTCATACAAATTAAATTAACAGAGGTCCTATATTTTAATATTTATAAATTAAATGCATATAAAATTTGTATGTTGCATGGAAGAACATGAGCACACACTAAAAGGGTGCTAATTAATTATGGAATTGGATACCTTAGTAAGTGTGTATAATTTATGACACTACATTTAACCCCCACTTTAGCGAGAGTATGAACCAGCGTGCATACTCATGGTAAAGCAAAAGAAAGAGATATATGAAGAGATAAATGATCATACGAAAGATGTCAAAGAAATAAGAGATCACACACACACACACACACACACACACACACACACACACACACACACAGATATATATATATATATGCGGGAGTATGAACCAGCGCACATACTCATGGTAAAGAAAAAGAAAGAGATATATGAAGAGATAAATGATCATACGAAAGATGTCAAAGAAATAAGAGATCACACACACACACACACACACACACACACACACACACACATACCACTAATATAATTCTCATAATTCTATTGTAAGAGCACAAGTGGTCCCATAGGAAGAGTAAGAAAACACATCAAAGATGAGACAAGAATCCATGATCAACCAACCAACAAGTGAATAAGATAACGAAGGAGAGAGAGAAAGGAAACCATGAATGACATAGGCTAGAATATTATCTTATGCTAGGTGATCCATGCAAAGAGAGGAGTAAGAGTCAAAATCAAGTTGTATTATACTAATCAAATAATCTGAAAAGAGAGGTCGACGCAAAGATGGAGTTGATGGGATAGCAAGCTGTGTTATTCTAGTCAACTAATCCCAAAAATATGCAAAAAGGAGAGGTCAAATGAGCTAGAAAATTATGTTATTTTAGTTTAACCAATCCCAAGGATAACCAAGGATGATATGTATAAGCGCTTGGTGAAAACGTTGAAGGGATGATATGTATAAGCGATTAAGCCATTGGACCATGTGGCAGAGGTGACAACAAGGTGACAAGGTGGTGATGAGGTGGCAGCGCGTCAGACAGGCCTCCGAGATGGGTGCAGATCTCGAGGCAACCAAATCAACGGTTGACTTAATCCATTAAGGTTAAAGATGCATGAGATTTATCATTAAGCGACTAAGCCATTGGTCCATGTGGCACCTCAAACACATGGCGCCCAATGGACCTGCAGTCTAATCAGAGGTTGCCACGTGGCACTTTCTGGAAAAGGGTATTAAAATGGTATTACAATGCTATTGAGTATGTGCAATATAAAATGAGATTGAAGCATTAAAGTGAAATATTATTCAATAGTCAAACTATTGAATTAATGTATAATTTCAAATATTTCAAAGTATTCCAAAGTTTAAGACTGAATATGCATGGGAGATGGAGTTTGTTAGAAGTGATTCAGAGGGAAAATTTTATCAAAAATATAGAGTATCATATATCATCGAAAAGGTCTCGGAATGAAGATTATGATTTTGCCGATTATTTGAGGGCATATCAAATCAGATTCTTGCAGTTGCAGTTTGAGCAGTTGCAAATATTTTGAGGAGCAGACAGTTGTCGGTGAAGGAGATGGGTTTTCAATTTCTCCTATATCTGGATTTTCTTCTGATTGTAATAGGGATGGTGAAATTAATGTTGCAAGGTGTTAGGGATTTTTCTTGCGGAATCTGTATAAGCATTAATGCTTGACTCTATGACTCCCAATTTTTTATTCCAGCAAGTAAAAACACTAATTATTGAGGATTTGATCCTCCTTCTACTTCGAACTCCACAGACTCGGGCGGGTGTACCTCTTTAGACTCATTACTTCGCAATGAAATCCTACAGTGGATTAGGGGTTCTTGCAATAATCTACTAATGTCTTTTGCTGCAACCGATGCAGAGCTTAGAAATCCAATCCATGATATTAACATAAGTAAACAATCATTACAGAAAAAGGCAAATGTGATAATAAGGATATTCACCCTTCTTCTCTTCGAACCCAGAGGCTCAGCCAGGCTAACCTATCAGATTCACTTCTACAAGGAATCACCAACAATGTCTTTACTATTCAATATAGACTCTGAATATTCATGTTCATAAACAAAAAATGGAAAATGATTTGATTTTAAATGATTGATGGTAAGGATTGCAAAACCAACAAAGACCAGTGCCTTATCTAGTGGTCAACAGAGTCATACAAATGTACATCAACATAAATTACTTAATGGAAACACAAATAGAATGCCTTACAATCTATATGCAGCTCAGATAGAATGCATTACAAATTATCTTATCATTCCCATACTACTGTATCAAATCCTCATACAAATGCTTATCCATCTGAAATCACTCATAAGACTGACTCCTTCCTTGAAGGAAACACATAAGTAATTGCATAGTTACCTTGTAACCAACATATTCAGAATTCCTTACAAACTAAACATACAAGAGCATCAACAAAATATAAAGAGATAACAACAATATGGAACAGGGACTGCACTATTTTTTATTAAGATATTTATGCTTCAATACATCTAGAATGACAAAAAACTTAGAAAATATGACCCTAGAATTAGAAAGCTGCCTTGCAACATTAATTTCACCATCCCTGTTACAATCAGAAGAAAATCCAGATATAGGAGAAATTGAAAACCCATCTCCTTCACCGACAGCTGTCTGCTCCTCAAAATATCTGCAACTGCTCAAACTGCAATTGCAAGAATCTGATTTGATATGCCCTCAAATAATCTGCAAAATCATAATCTTCATTCCGAGACCTTTTTGGTGATATATGATACTCTATATTTTGGATAAAATTTTCCCTCTGAATCACTCCTAACAAACTCCATCTCCCATGCATATTTAGTCTTAAACTTTGGAATACTTTGAAATATTCAAAATTATACATTAATTCAATAGTTTGACTATTGAATAATATTTCACTTTAATGCTTCAATCTCATTTTATATTGCACGTACTCAATAGCATTTTAATACCCTTTTCTAGAAAGTGCCATGTGGCAGCCTCTGATTAGCCTGCAGGTCCACTGGGCGCCATGTGTCTGAGGTGCCACGTGGACCAATGGCTTAATGGATTAATGATAAATCTCATGCATCTTTAGTCTTAAGGGATTAAGTCAACCGTTGATTTGGTTACCTCAAGATCCGCACCCATCTTGGAGGCCTGTCTGACGCACTACCACATCATCGCCACCTTGTCACCTCACTGTCACCTATGCCACGTGGTCCAATGGCTTAATCGCTTATACATATCATCCCTGCAACTTTTTCTCCAAGCGATTAAGTCGTTCATCGATTCTTAACCACCTCAGGATCCGTGCCCAACTTGCAAGCATATCCGCCACATCATTCGCCATGTCACTCTTGCGGGTCCTGCCAAAATATGGGTGCTCTGTCCTCCATCGTCATCGACACAATTTTCAAGGCACCTATACACATGCACACATGCATAGCCTTCTCTTCTTCTTCATACTACATTGCTTGTCATTTTGCTTATAAACATTTATAGCTTCCACTCCATAGTGAATGTGGGATTAAAGTTTTTTAGTTTTTTAAAACTTCGATATCTCTGCGCCTTAAAATATTGGGTTCTTCAACCAAGTCTTAGCATCCTCACTAACGCCCAAGCATGCATGCTCACCACAAGCCTCTTGGCTTCACTTCATCTAATTGTCTGCGTGTTTAGTATAAAAAGACCATAAAATCCCCAAACCCCACTAATGTGCAATTAAAACATTTCATGCATTTAAAAATCTCAACTTGTGTAGGCTCTCCATAGCATGGGCTTTGCTCCAAACTAGCGCACCACTTCCCTCAAGCTAGCACATCCTCTCCTCTAGTCTACGTGCATTTTGAGATGACCTCTCAACTAATACATCAGCAAGCACCAAAACTTGAAGCAACAATTCCCTATTTAGTGCCTTCAACTCTTTTTAAAAATCAATGTTGGGTCCTTTAGGATATAATTGGTGAACATCTTGCTCCTCCAAGCTCGAAAGAATATCATCAGTCTGAAACTAGAAATTCACTAGCAATTGATATTATACTCAAGAATTGGAATAGTAGACCGTCATCAGTGTATAGGAAGAACTGAACACCACATAACTATAGGCAAGGCTCCAAACACTCCCACAGTGGTTTCCCCTCTATCAAACTTCTGAAAAATGATGTCAATGAAGGAAGACTGTTGTAGAAAATCATGATACTGAACTTTTGTTCACTACCCAAGTGCTTTGATTCTTCTCGCGCCAATACAATGCAGAGAATGATTGTCGACTTAGCTATTTGTAGCTAGCATCGTACAATAATACCAAAATGTCCTCAACCTTCACAATGGAGGATGAAGTATATTCACGCCCAGTCGATGATTTGTCCCAATAAATTCATATTGGCCGCTCTCAGAGGAACCCGATTCTTCATATGAAACGGCTCAGGAGAGATGTTCAAACAACAAAGGGAAAGTGGTTCTATTTCCACCCTTGTGTTTCTAGGTAGTGCTCAAAATCTGGCGCGGTAAATTCTTCTCACACAAGGCACCTTCTGGTTGACCCCTGTCAATGGCATTGGCTTCAACGTGTTGGGTCTTCCTTCCATAATGCATCTTTTTTTTAGTTTTAAAACCTTTTAAATTGTTCTCCTTATTTCTGCTTCCCAATCTCTTGCATAGGGTGCTTTTACATTTGATGATTGCAGTTATTTGGAAATTTTTATATGTCTTTACCTTGCACAGTTTATATCATGGCATTTACTCCAGCCAATTGCATTTCTTTAAATATCTTAATGCTATCTTCCTCCTCAACTGAATGAGAAGATATCCCCTTGCCAAGATTTTTCTCTACAAAAACCCATCCACGTGCTTTCTTCTCCATTTGCTACGCAACCTATGAATGGTATTAAACAAACAATTAACATGCCTTGTTATGGTTCCACATTTTGCTATCTGGTTTTTCCTTCAATCAACTATGGCTGCTTCCTTATTGGTTTTAAATGCTTTGTTAAAACTTCACTCCCTTCAGACAACTTGCACACATGCTTGTTGTGTTACTTATTATTTGTTGTCTTCACTAGTTGTATTCATGCTTTCGACACATCTACTCTTCGAATGGAAGCTTGCAAAAAGACTCATGATTTTCCAATTTGTGCCAATCACAAACTATCAATTACCATTAAAACTTATTCTGAGAACTTGTGAAAGAATGGTTCCAGAACTTCAAACTATGCTCAATGAGAAGTAGGCCTCTAGAAGTCTCGATGGGTGCTCATATAATGGTAAATTCACCTTTCCACAGAGCTATTTATGTGTATAGAGATAACTTTTACACCTCTGCAAACTGATCACACTAACAACAATTAACCTCTGGAACTAGCTTCAAAAACTGACGAAATCAAGTAACCGGGACATGGCGCTGGGCACACACATTCTATGATTAACATTCCTCCATAATGAAAAGTGATATCTGACGAAACCAAATAGGTCAAAATATTTTAATCATCCAAGTCGCCTCTTCAGGGCAATTCTACAAATTACCCTGACAAATAATAATGAAATGCATTTGGTTCCGACTTTGAAAACATGCCAAGCAACCTCCTGAAAACCCAAGCTTCTGGATATTGGAAATATGTGATATGGAGAATATGAATCCAGAAAGGCGGCTCTCGGATATCAACTAGACATATTTGGTAGACCCCCAAAGGTAACCACTTGGAATTGCAGAAAAAGCAAAACACGAGAAATAATGATTTCTGCAAATGAAAAGAGTTTGGGAAAGTGTGCATACAAAACCAGATATGAGACCTTGCAAAATTGGAGAAAATTTGGTTTATAATATAGGGCAACCATTTTCCTAATGTGATCAATCACAAGATTTCGCTTATAATCTCACAAAAAGGGCCTCCGACCAAATTGTGCAACTGGTCTGCATTAAATTGTTAGAAATTGCATATGGAATAAGATTGGCAAACTGGGCAAATGGATTCATCATGGCCTGAAAATATTCATGGTAGCACATTTCCATGCATACAATAAAGGGGAGCATTCAATTTTCCACTCCATTCAGCCGGGTGTAAAATTGTAAGACCTCAAAGTAGGTCATTTAGAAATCTGCATGACAGTTTGGCTCACTGATAGAAAATGCAAATGGAAAGGGCTTAGCAAACTGACCAAATAGACTTGTCGTAACTTGAAGATGGGTACTCAAGAAGTATTTGAACTCTGTAATGTAGTACAAAAGGAATTTTTTAAATTAGGTCACAAGGTCAAAAGTTTCAATTGGTCAAACAGGACTACTTAGAATTATGGGCAGAACAAAGAAACAAGATATCTCTGGAAGACCAACTTTGAGGGATCAGAAAACCTATGAAACAGACTCGAAATAACTTGGGGTTTGAAATATAGGCTCTCTGATATACATGCTCAACATTCCCCAAAGTAGCGGGCCATGAAACTTAAAAGGACACAAGATATTCAAAGGAAAACTAGGCCTGTTACAGCAAATTGACACGGGCATAAATGCAGATTTGGACAATTGCTCAAAACAAGACATCACGAAACAACTCAAAACTTGAAATTAACGAATTGGGATGTCATCATATGCCTAAACAAGAGTGATGAGTACTTGACATGCATGGTAGACCTCAGGATCTCATCAAGGCAAATAGACTCAAAAAGCACTTATAGGGGGTCAAAATGCAAAATTTTAACATGGTACTTCAAAAACCCTTACTGGATTTTTTAGTCCCAATAGTATAAGCATCAATGCTTGACTCTATGACTCCCAATTTCTGATTCTAGAAAGTAAAAACACTAATTAATGAGTATTTGATCCTCCTTGTACTTCGAGCTCCACAGACTCGGGTGGGTGTACCTCTTTAGACTCATTACTTCGCAATGAAATCCTATAGTGGATTAGGGGTTCTTGCAATAATATACTAATGTCTTTTGCTGCAACCGGTGCAGAGCTTAGAAATCCAATCCATGATATTAACATACGTAAAAAATCATTGCAAAAAAAAGGCAAATGTGATATTAAGGATATTCACCCTTCTTCTCTTCAAACCCGAAGGCTCAAGCATGCTAACCTATCAGATTCACTTCTACAAGGAATCACCAACAATGACTGTACTATTCAATACAGATTCTAAACATTCATGTTCATAAACAGAAAATGGAAAATGATTGATGGTAAGGACTGCTAAACCAACAAAGACCAGTGCCTTATCTAGTGGGCAAAAGAGCCATACAAATGTACATCAACAGAAATTACTTAATGGAAACACAAATAGAATTCCTTACAATCTATATGCAGCTCAGATAGAATGCCTTACAGACTATCTTATCATTCCCATACTACTGTATCAAATCCTCATACAAATTCTTATCGATCCCTCTGAAATCACTCATAAGACTGACTCCTTCCTTGAATGAAACTCACAAGTAATTGCATAGTTACCTTGTAACCAACATATTCAGAATGCCTTACAAACTAAACATACAAGAGCATCAAAAAAATATAAAGAGACAACAACAATATGGAACAGGGACTACACATTGTTTTATTAAGATATTTATGCTTCAATACATCTAGAATGACAAAAAACTCACAAAATATGACCCTAGAATCAGAAAGTTGCCTTGCAGCATTAATTTCACCATCTTTGTTACAATCAGAAGAAAATCCAGATATAGGAGAAATTGAAAACCCATCTCCTTCACCGACACTTGTCTGCTCCTCAAAATATCTTCAACTTCTCAAACTTCAACTGCAAGAATTTGATTTGATATGCCCTCAAATAATCTGCAAAATCATAATCTTCATTCTGAGACCTTTCCAGTGATATATGATACTCTATATTTTGGATAAAATTTTCCCTCTGAATCACTCCTAACAAACTCCATCTCCCGTGCATATTCAGTCTTAAACTTTGGAATACTTTGAAATATTTGAAATTATACATTAATTCAATAGTTTGACTATTGAATAATATTTCACTTTAATGCTTCAATCTCATTTTATATTGCACGTACTCAATAGCATTTTAATACCATTTTAATACCCTTTTCCAGAAAGTGCCACGTGGCAGCCTCTGATTGGCCTGTAGATCCATTGGGTGCCATGTGTCTGAGGTACCACATGGACCAATGGCTTAATGGCTTAGTGATAAATCTCATGCATCTTTAGCCTGAAGGGATTAAATCAACCATTGATTTGGTTGCCTTGAGATTCGCGCCCATCTCGGAGGCCTGTCTGACACGCTGCCACATCATCGCCACCTTGTCACCTCGCTGTCTGTCCGGCTGTCACCTCTGCCACGTGGTCCAATGGCTTAATCGCTTATACATATCATCCCTACAACTTTTTCTCCAAGCGATTAAGTCGTTTGTTGATTCTTAACCACCTCGGGATCTGCGCCCAACCTGCAAGCATGTTTGCCATGTCATCTGCCATGTCACTCTTGCGGGTCCCACCAAAATATGGGTGCTCTGTCCTCCGTCATCATTGGCACAATTTTTGAGGCACCTATACACACGCGCGCATGCATAGCCTTCTCTTCTTCTTCATACTACATTGCTTGTCATTATTCTTATAAACATTTATAGCTTCCACTCCACAGTGAATGTGGGATTAAAGTTTTTTGGTTTTTTAAAACTTTGATGTCTCTACGCCTTAAAATATTGGGTTCTTCAACCAAGTCTTAGCATCCTCACTAACGCCCAAGCATGCACGCTCACCACAAGCCTCTTGGCTTCACTTCATCTAATTGTCTGCGTGTTTTATTATAAAAAGACCATAAAATCCCCGAACCCCACCAATGTGGGATTAAAACATTTCATGCATTTAAAAATCTCAACATGTGCAGGCTCTCCATAGCATGGGCTTTGCTCCAAACTAGCACAACACTTCCCTCAAGCTAGCACAGCCTCTCCTCTAGTCTACGTGCATATTGAGATGGCCTCTCAACTAATACATCAGCAAGCTCCAAAACTTGAAGCAACAATTCCCTATTTAGTGCCTTCAACTCTTTTTTAAAATCAATGTTGGGTCCTTTAGGATATAATTGGCAAACACCTTGCTCCTCCAAGCTTGGAATAATATCATCAGTTTGAAATTAGAAATTCACTAGCGATTGATATTATACTCAAGAATTGGAATAGTAGACCGTCATCAGTGTATAGGCAGAACTGAACACCACATAACTACAGGCAAGGCTCCAAACACTCCCACAGTGGTTTCCTCCCCTATCAATCTTCTGAAAAATGATGCCAATGAAGGAACACTGCTGTAGAAAATCATGATACTGAACTTTTGTTCACTACCCAAGTGCTCTGATTCTTCTTGCACCAATACAATGCAGAGAATGATTGTCGACTCAGCTATTTGTAGATAGCATCGTACAATAATACCGAAATGTCCTCAACCTTCATAATGGAGGATGACGTATATTCACGGCCAGTCGATGATTTGTCCCAATAAATTCATATTGGCCACTCTCAGAGGAACCCGATTCTTCATATGAAATGGCTGAGGAGAGATGTTCAAACAAAAAAGGGAAATTGGTTCTATTTCCACCCTTGGGTTTCTAGGTAGTGCTCAAAATCTGGCGTGGTAAATGTTAGGATTAGGATCACTGAGAGTGGGGGGGGTGAATCAGTGATCTATCTATTAATACTTTTTCTTCTTATCTTGAATCTTAACTTTAATGCTTAAGTACTAAACTGAATATCAATGCAAGTGAGATAAACATACACAACTCATAACACCAAATATGATTACGAGGAAACCCAATGCAGGTGAAAACCCCGGTGGGAATTAGTACCCACAAATATTCTGTACTAGTTTCTTATGAACCTTTATTAGAAGATCCTTAACCCTGTTAGGAGTTGTCTTTACAATACATGAAGTACAGTGACCTTGTTAAGGGTCAGACCCTGTTAGGATTCTTTTACAATAACCCTATTAGGGGTGGTGGACTCACTGTCCATGAGCACACTGCTCAAATGATGAAGGCTACAACCTTCTAGATCTTTGATACACACTATATCTGCAAGGTGAACTGCTGCTGTGACACTGCTTGTCTGATCAGTTCCTTTTGTGTGCTGATGCTTTAACCTCTTGTAAAGCACTATAACAATCTTAACTACACTCTACAAGCTTCTACTTCAATATCTATATCATCAACATATGACAGATATAGCTTTGCTATTTTAACACTCTGCTCTGCTTTTCTTATCTCTGGCTTTCACAACTTCTCTGATGACAAATGACCTTCTATAAGTACTTCCTCAAGGGACATGAACATGTCGGCTTTAGGAAACCTTTTACCATCTATCTTGATCACTTAACTAAGCACGCAACCCTTCATTAAGTCGGCGCAACATTAATTACAACTGCTTTACTCAAACCGAACAGACGCGTCTCTTCACACAGTCCGCTCCACCAAATTAGCTCTAACTTCTTGCTCCGGATGAATCAAGTCATGTGACTTTAACCACACATGATTAGATCACTAAAAACCACTAATCCAAGGATGCAAGTCCTGAGGATATGTGCAACTTCTGTACCAAAACAATCTCTGTCGGCTCTTTCCATGATCTCTGTCCTGTTCTGGCATTCACTGGCTATACCTCTTCAACTGGTTGTATCTTCTTCATACTTGTAGAGTTGATCATGCTCTCTTAGAATTAGCATGTACACATACTTATAATATTATCTTCCAAGGAACATAGCATTTGAATAACAAATTAACACACGCTAATCAAAACTATAACAGTCTATTCCTTGCTTTGTCCTATTCTGCCCTTTACTATCTCAGTCACTTCATCTTTCTATAACTTCTTCATACTTTCAGATCTGATCATTCTCTCTTAGACTTAGCATAAATACATACTTACAAGATTATCTTCAAAGGAACATGACCTAACTCTATCCTATGCATGTGCACTGATGCTCTGTTCTTTTGGTACTCTACTAACTGTCCACTCTTCTGTACTTAGCCAATTTATGATCTTTTGATAGTGTGTGCTGACTCCAAGACTTCATATGACTTTGTTGCCATAATGAAAATACTAAATAGAGTCATATAAACCAGTATAGTCAACTTACCAATAGTAAATTATTATCATGCAAGGCACCTTCTAGTTGACCCCTGTCAATGGCATTGACTTCAATGTGCTGGGTCTTCCTTCCATAATGCAGCAACTTTTTTTTGGTTTTAAAACCTTTTAAATTGTTCTCCTTATTTTTGCTTCCCAATCTCCTGTGCAGGGTGCTTTTACATTTGATGATTGCAATTATTTGGAAATTTTTATATGTCTTTACCTTGCACAGTTTATATCATGGCATTTACTCCAACCAATTGCATTTCTTTAAATATCTTAATGCTATCTTCCTCCTCCACTGCATGAGAAGATATCCCCTTACCAAGATTTTTCTCTGCAAAAACCCATCCATGTGCTTTCTTCTCCATTTTCTAATCAGCCTATGAATGGTATTAAACAAACAATTAACATGCCTTTTTTATGGTTCCACATTTTGCTACACTAGTTTCTCCTTCAATCAGCTATGGTTGCTTCCTTATTGGTTTTAAATGGTTTGTTAAAACTTCACTCCCTTCAGACAACTTGCACACATGCTTGCTGTGTTAATTATTATTTGTTGTCTTCACTAGTTGTATTCATGCTTTTGACACATCCACTCTTCAAATGGAAGCTTGAAAAAAGACTCGTGATTTTCTTATTTGTGCCAATCACAAACTATCAATTACCATTAAAACTTGTTCCGAGAACTTGTGAAAGAATGGTTCCAGAACTTCAAACTATACTCAATGAGAAGTAGGCCTCTGGAAGTCTTGGTGGGTGCTCATATAATGGAAAATTCACCTTTCCACAGAGCTATTTATGTGTATAGAGATAACTTTTACACCTCTGCAAACTGATCACACTAACAACAATTAGCCTCTGGAACTAGCTTCAAAAACTGACGAAATCAAGTAATCGGGACATGGCGCTAGGCACACACATTCTATGATTAACATTCCTCCATAATGCAAAGTGATATCTGACAAGACCAAGTAGGTCAAAATATTTTAATCATGCAAGTTACCTCTTCAGGGTAATTCTGCAAATTACCATGTCAAATAATAATTAAATGCATTTGGTTCTGACTTTAAAAACAAGCCAAGCAACCTCCTGAAAACCCAAGCTTCTGGATATTGGAAATATGTGATATGGAGAACATGAATCCAGAAAGGTGGCTCCTGAATATCAACCTAACATATTTGGTAGACCCCCAAAGGTAACCACTTGGAATTGCAGAAAAAGCAAAACACGATAAATAATGATTTCTGCAAATGAAAAGAGTCTGGGAAAGTGTGCATACAAAACCATCAGGACCTGAGACCTTGCAAACTTGGAGAAAATTTGGTCCATAAAATAGGGAAACCATTTTCCTAATGTGGCCAATCACAAGATTCCACTTATAATCTCACAAAAAGGGCCTCCGACCAAACAATGCAACTGATCTGCATTAAATTGTTAGAAATTGCAAAATGGAATCGGATTGGCAAACTGGGAAAACAGATTCATCATGGCCTAAAAAATATTCATGGTAGCACATTTCCATGCCTAAAATATATGGGAGGATTCAATTGTCCACTCCATTCAATCGGGTGTAAAATTGTAAGACCTCAAAGTAGGTCATTCAAAAATCTGTATTTGACAGTTTGGCACACTAATAGAAAATGCAAATGGAATGGGCTTAGCAAACTAACCAAATAGACTTGTCGTAGCTTGAAGACGGATACTCAAGAAGTATTTGACCTCTATAATGGAGTACAAAAAGGATTTTTTTTAATCAGGTCACAAGGTCAAAAGTTACAAATGGTCAAACAAGGCTACTTAGAATTCTGGGCAGAACAAAGAAACAAGATATATCTGGAAGACCAACTTTGAGGGATCAGAAAACCTATCAAACAGACTCAAAATAACTTGGGATTTTAAATATAGGCTCTCTGCTATACATGCTCAACATTCCCTAAAGTAGTGGGCCATGAAACTTAACAGGACACAAGATATTCAAAGGCAAACTAGGCCTGTTACAACCAATTGACACTTAGGCAGAAATGCAGATTTGGACAAGTGCTCAAAACAAGACATCACGAAACAACTCAAAACTTGAAATTAACGAACTAGGATGTCTTCATATGCCTAAAAAAGAGTGATGAGTACTTGACATGCATGGTAGACCTCAGGATCTTATCAAGGCAAATAGGCTCAAAAAGCACTTATAGAGGGTCAAAATGCAAAATTTTAACATGGTACTTCAAAAACCCTTACTGCATTTTTAAGTCCCAATAGTGGCTCTGACTGTGGACGTGTGCCCCATGCGGGCATGTAGAGAAATTTTAGAATCTCATGGTACAGTAGACCATTCAAAACTTCAAATCAGACTTTCTTTTCTCTCTTATTTCTCCTTTCTCTCTCAAAAATTAGGAACACCTTTATTCGAAAGCAAACACACCACACAACTGAAGGGAAAGAAATCAACTGTACAACATATACAAAAATCCTCAAGCCTTTTCACAACTGAAATCAACATTTACTTCTATCAAAAATATGATTTTCATCTCCATGTATCAGAGGTAAACTGAAACCATCACTTTCATTTGCCTGATCCAACACATTACTGTATATCTTCAGCACATCACATATAAAATAATCAGTATCCTTACTGTCACCATGCATATAATCAAGCGAATCATGATGAATTACAACTTGTGACTTCAGATTTAGCTCATTCTGAAAAACAACATCATGCTGGATTAAAAAAAGAAAATGCTCATTTTCAGCCTAATAACTTGTATGCTCTTGCTGATTCACTTTGACAACCATTAAACACATTGCATCAACACTTTCTACATCCCCTTCTTGCAAAAAAGAACATACCTCTGGCTGAAGCAAATAATCTGATGCAAAATCTGAATTCTCTTCCAGCCATACACAAAATATTTCGAGAGGAGGTTCCAACAAATCAGCACACAATCCATTATTCATATTCTCATCTTGGCATACATCTTCCTGACATAAACCACTACTATGGGAAACATTATCAACATTGATAGATTCATCTTGAAAAAACATTGATTTCACACCATTTAAAACATCATAACTATCAATGCCCAAATCAAACAAGTTAACACCCATTTTTAGTTCAAAGGCAAAACCAGATTTAATCTCCATATCATAAGAAGTGTTTTCTTGAAAAATTTCATAAGTTGGTTCATAAACATCTAATTTCGTCCCACCAACATCAATTTTATATTCATTTTCATGGTCTAGAGCATCCATAGCTTCAAACTTTGGCTTATAAGATGCTTTATCCTTCTTGGAATCACCAATTTCACATGACAAATCAGAGATTGAAAACATAAAAATTGAGGAATCAATAATATCAACATTACTAGCTGAAACAAAGGAGCTCATTGTTGTCTTGGACACATCATCATCCTCATAATCATTTTCGACACATGAAAAATCTTCACTCTCTTTACAAGGCTGCATATGAACCATTTCTTTATCTTCGGATAAATCAAGGCTATTGTGGCTCCATGAATCCTCTTCCTCAACCAATCCTTCATTTTTATGAGAAAACTCACTCCCATCATTGCTCTCTTCTTCTCATGTTGCATTGGACTCATAGGAAGATGGACAAACACTTTCATTGTCCTCACCTTCACTTGGATAACAAGTTTCAGCCTCATCATCATCACTAGACTGTGGTACATACGGATCACTTTCATTTTCATTTGATGCCCCTTCATGCCATGACGGATCAACACTCTTGTCCTCATCACTTGAAACACAACTTTCAGCTTCTTCATTCCTATGAGACTGAGATGCATGTTCTTCAACATCATCATTAGTAATATTCTCAACATAATACAATTCATTAATAGGAGAGGCAACAATTGAAAAAACTTCTTGCATTTGGGAATCATCAAGTGAATCAAATTTATCATCTACTCCTGTAACATTAAAAACACATGTGTTATTTTCAACAAGAATAGAATCAACTCTTTGTAACAAAGAAACTCCAACATCACATGTTCTTAAGTCTAAAAATTCAACAACATTATTTGCAACAACAAGGCAAACTACACGTTGATCTGAATTTGAAACTTCAACATCACATTCACTTGTACTTTCAAATGCATCTTACCGACAAACACCTCTAGAGAAATGACTCTTAGTTAATCTGTACTTCATGTTATTTTCAATCTCTATAGCTGCCATGAATGCTTGATGCAAAGTCTTAGGTTCTTTATCCCGCAACAAATAGCTCATATCCTTATCAAATGCATCAAAGTAGATAACTACACAC
>MU228082.1:2971716-2999725 GCA_018584345.1 Thuja plicata
TACAACTTTCAGGGATATCATTAAAAACCTTTCTGAATCTAATGTTAAAATTAGGAACTAGTTCTTCATTCTCAATCCTAATTTGTAACAACTTAGTAAATGCATCATGTACACTTACTCTTTCACCGAATCGCAACATGAAGGCTGAATACAACTCACTCCAAGAGGATATCAAACACGCTGGTAAAAAATAAAACCACTCACGAGCATCATCCCTTAAAGTCTAAACAAACAATTTCATGTGAACATCTTCATGTGCAATCTCAAAATCATCCATCAAATCAGCAAACAACTGAATATGCTGACTTGCTGAATCATGTTGTTTCCCACAAAATATTGGCAATTTGTCTCTAATGCTATTAGGAATAACATTGGGAAAACCATGTATGCCATCAAAACAAAATGGCATGTACCTTCTAGTAGAGATAGATCTATTGAAACTAATGATGGGCTTCCTACTAGGTGAACTAAAATCCTCCATTCTTCATAGACTTAAGAATTCATTCACTAGAATGAAAATCAGATTTATATTTTATAGTAGATCTATGATTTCTCCACTAAACTTTTACAACAACATACTTCAATACTTCAAATCAAACATGCTGAAACCTTTTCTTACTAAAGTATGAAACCAAACTCAAAAGTTCTCCTTCTTTGTGCTGAAACCACTTAATGGAGAACAAACATTTGTATAACTTTCTTTCATGAAAAGAAAAACCTCATGAAAAATGAAAATACCTTAAGATTTAGATGGCTAAAAGTTCTCTGTCCACTTCTTACAATAGCAGACCCAAGATCTCAACAAAATTATTTACCAAACTCTTTGAACCAGCATACCCCAAATCTTACCAACCACTGAAATATTTCAACCTCTTGGAATCTGCAAACAATATACTGCAAAATCTCTAAAATTTTACATGTAAATCAATGTTGTTGAGCTGCACGAGAATTCAGAGTCGCCACCCATAAAGATATTGGAAAATATTTAATAAAATGATCAAGAAATGGATGATAAACAGTTAGTCATTCCAGACTTTACAATAATCCATTTCTCCCTAGTAGAGTCGCCATTTTGTAGGGCTTTTTCTTGCGGAATCTGTATAAGTATAATGCTTGACTCTATGACTCCCAATTTCTAATTCCAGCAAGTAAAAACACTAATTAATGAGGATTTGATCCTCCTTCTACTTTGAGCTCCACATACTCGGGTGGGTGTACCTCTTTAGACTCATTACTTCACAATGAAATCCCACAGTGGATTAGGGGTTCTTGCAATAATCACATTTGCCTTTTTTCTGCAATGATTGTTTACTATGTTAATATAATGGATTGGCTTTCTAAGCTCTGCATCAGTTGCAGAAAAATACATTAGTAGATTATTTCAAGAACCCCTAATCCACTATAGGATTTCATTGCGAAGTAATGAGTTTAAAGAGGTACACCCGTCCGAGTCTGTGGAGCTCGAAGTAGGAGGATCAAATCCTCATTAATTAGTTGCAAAAGTAGAAAATATAGAGTTTACATCTCCTTATTTCAAAGAAGATAAACAAAATCAATAAGCCAACCATTTTTATTTAATATTTCCCCCTTCTGAAGATCCTATTTTTAGAGCTAGAAATGCAAAATCAACATCTTTCGACAAACATGACTTATCATAACATGAGTTAATAGGATCTTTTGAAATGAAATGGGTCTTAAATTGACTTAGATATCTTGATTTGGAAAACTATAAACTTGGATTAGAACCCATCAAACAAATCTTGTCATTTAGGTGAGAATTAAAAAAATATTTTTGAAATAATAACTAGAAGAATCTGTTTTTGATCATTTGGAAAGGGAACATAGAAAAGTGTTTCCATGAAAAAATAGGGAGATGATTTATCTAAGAGATAGATAAATAGTTTTCCACTTCTAACCCCCATTTAGAGATTAAAAATATTTTTATTCTTGTAGATCAGAGCTTTTGTGAAGAGTGTCTTGCCCATTCTAAGTTCATCATGCCGAAAATCACTCTTTTTTTCAATTATGAATTGTGA
Source organism: Thuja plicata (assembly GCA_018584345.1). Taxonomy (NCBI): domain Eukaryota; kingdom Viridiplantae; phylum Streptophyta; class Pinopsida; order Cupressales; family Cupressaceae; genus Thuja; species Thuja plicata. The sequence goes on from MU228082.1 coordinate 2,973,753, forward strand.
ATCATGTGAAAATTGTGAATCAACATAATGGAGACAATGCAATATATGATCCAAAACCACAATTCGTACAAACACAAAATGGATCTAAGATCTATGAATAAAATCAAATGTTTAAAATTTATACCATCACAAAGACGTTGGGAGGCTCTATTTTCCTTGAAACTTGGTTGAATTCTTTGATGTTGATTTGCTCTTAGATTTTGTTAGATAACTTTGATTTTATTGTGATGATATGAAGGCTAGATCTAGATAATGAAAATGCTCAAATTATAGAGGGTAATGATTCATATGACAGGTGCTCTTGACAATAATCCTAGTTGCGGGGAGAAATGAATGAGTGAAGATCTTATTTATATGCCCTGCATCACATTTAATCAATGGTGGGGATTAAAATGCAAGATCAACAAGTAAGAAAAATTAAGAGAAGGTGAGACCTATAATACATATGTATTGATGAGGTGGAATGATAAGGTGAAGTGTAAATGCATAGAGGAAATAAATAAAACATTAATTTTATTTATTTGAGGTTGCATAATTAAATGAATATTTAAATTTAGTTAATTTGAGAGGGAGGTATTAGATAATTAAATAATTTTTTAAAATTATTTAATTCTGAGAGGAAAATTATTTAATTAATAATGGGATAAAATGGCAAAACAAAATAATTTTTTTTAATTAATTATGGATAGAAAAGGCAATTAAATAATGTGAAAATATTTATTATTAGAGGTGAAACATATAGAAAAGAATATGTGGGTCTAATCATGCAAACTAGAAATAAAACCTACTCATATTCCACTTATTTCATTACAGAGGATCAACATTTGATTCAACTTCAAACCAATGGTAGAATGAGTTTAATACAAAATGGTTTAGAAAGAGGAACTCCCTCATTGAATTGATTTAGGATTATGAAATTTGGTAGTAATTAGTATAAATAGATAGAGCTATAGGGCTGAAAGAACAATATAAACCACATATTTGAAAATGGGAGTTAGAGAAGAACTTGAGACTAAGATTTGGGCTCATAATGGTAGGAATAATTCTATTATTTCTATCATCCTAGTATATTTAAAAATGATATCGTCTACAGATCCAAAACCAAAATGTTGCCTTGATGTGTCCTCTGAAAAATCTCTAAAAACTCTATGTATATCTCTTGCATCTTTCTGTTTGATTTTTTGAATTTTCATTGGCTCTATTTACCTTCTCAATCTACCAATTTTATTATCAATGACTCTATTGGCATTACTATATTTTTATTCATTGAATGAAGTTGTTATTGCCTACGAATATGCTTTCAAAATGTGTACTTCAATACACTTTTTTCCTAGTTCCATATGTTTTGGTGTTTGAGAGGCCACATTTCCTATCTTAGTTGGCTTGTGGGAAGACATGTGTATTTACATGAGTATTATGTACTTTGTGCCTTTGATTGTTCATTCTTTTCTAAGTTGATGAATTCTTAATAGGCTTGGCTTCTTCAATTTTGGACCAAAATTTTCCCTCGATTTGAAGGAAAACTCTGTGGAAAAGTTTTTCTCCCTTTTTATTGGTATTAAGGATAAAAAAATGGTGATTTTAAATTTATTTTGAGCCAACATTTCAATAGATAAGTGAGATTCTATTGGTAGGGTAGGAGTCTTATCGCGACATTTCTAATTTTGGCTTCTTCATGCCTGAATGCATCATTCCAAAGCACATCATTTAATGCATATTGTCCCAATTCAACATATACAAGTAGGGGTCTATAATGATTATTTGTAATCTTATTCTTCTTGGGATAATGTGGCTATTTATTGGCACATATTTTATTATTGTAATTGATATGATCAACCTAGAGTTTTTTTGACAAACATTGGCCTCTTCATTTATTCACAACTCTTCTAGAAATATTTTCATTGATCAATCCATCTTTAATATAATTTACACCTTCTTAAAAGTATTCAAAAAAATATTTTGTTTGGCCTTGAATTATAATTTTTTGTTTGCAATCAAAGAACTCCTAGAGGGCTCGCTAGAAGGTGCACCAAGGACTATGTATGGATACTTTTCATTCCACATTGATAAAACCAAGATAGTTTTCAGGATTTTTATATGTGTGCACTCACTTACAATGTTGTGAGTGATTATGAATGATCATAGTGCACATAATACCTACCTTGGTTGAGTGTGTTAACTAATTCTTAAATTGTTTAGTATACCATAAGAAATAAAGTTCACTAGTTCAAATGGGAAAACTAGTGAACTCGGGCCTATCACATATGGTGATTGGAAGGAAGATGACTCACTAGGCTCAAGAAGGATTAATTTTTGAGTAGGTGAAATGACAATTCATTATAATTGAGGGTTGATTATGCTAATGTAATTGAGAAACGTAAGATCTAGGGTTATAATGGAGAAAAAAAGATGATTTTCTCTGAGCACAATATGATCCAGAACTAACAAACCAATTCTAATGTTGGAAACAAAGATCTGAGATAGTAGCTAACCTAAAAATTCAATTTGAAGCTAAGATAGAGGGACCAAGTCATTTGGGATGATTGTATCTAGAGACTAAGTCATCTCAGATGATTTTGTCCTTGCACTTTTGACAATTTTTAGTTGCAGACTATATCTGAGAACCTATACTTTCTAGATTCAGTCTCAAAAATTGCACCACATGTTCCTACACACAGAAAAGAGAGAATTGTTTGTGTAGAGATGGGTTTACCTAAGTAAAATCCCTATTTGGAATCAACCTTAAAATAAAAATGAGAAATACTTGAATTGGTACAAAGCAGAGGCTAGATCTTAAACATAAAGTATCTTATACATTGATAGTGCAATTCTTCTTTGAATGTGATCACAGATGTTTATGCAATATCTTGATTCCATACAAAAACCTAAAAATAAATAATGAAATACATGCCTTGTAAATGTTAGAATAACTGAGAAAGGGGGGGGGGGGGGGGGGGGTGAATCAGTGGCCTCAAAAATTAATCTAATAATCCAACGGAAACTTTATATCAGAAATATAAAACCTCTAGTTATCTTCAGTCCTACAAGATGTATGCCTTTTGTAAATCTAACAAGTATATACTGCTCGGTGAATATACTATTTATCCTTTTCTTAAGCTTTACTGAATAGCAATTTATCTTTTCTTAGCCTTTACCAAACTACAGTAAATAAACTTAGTGTTTACCGATCAATCATGTTTTAGTAATGTGTAAAAAAAACATCAAAGAAATGAACCATATACACATTTGACACATGGATTGTTAACGTGGAAACCATGTTAAGGGAAAAACCACTTGGGACCGGTAACCCAAAATTTTCACTCTTCTGAAGTGAGCTCGGTGAAGAGCCAACCCTTTTAAAGGTTACAAACACAATGTTAAGTGCGACCTTGTTAGAGGATTTAAAAATAATAGTTTATCACTTGACCTAGCATTCACTATGTTGTCAACATGAAAACCTTTTGATACTCCATAGGATGTATCTCAATATAATAAGGATGGTTAAATCCCACTCGGTTAAGATATTTTCTGATCCAATGGTTCAAATTAAATAGTAAATGATCTATTCATAAATACAACTTAATCGTGCAGATGTTTAGATATATTGTAAGTTCGTAATACCTTTTCTGATCAATATTCTCTTTAATTCCTTTTTCTCCCCTTCTTTTCTGCTTGGTGAATGTTGTCACTTCTTTGTTTCTCAGTGTCTGTAGAATTATTGGCTTTGTCCTTTAGCCTATATGATCACATCTGCATGAAGACTTCTATCTTCACCAAAATTATATTCAACATTCCTCTCTTCATAATGAATTACTTGTCTCTTTATATAGACATGATTTCACCATTTTTTGTCCTTGTTTTTGACGTAGATAGCTTTCTTGATCCGCAAATCTCACCATGCATTGCTTTAATATTTAAATATTTTCTTTAGATTTATTCCACAAATCTCTCCTTTTTTTTTGTTCTTTAAATCTCCTACTTATCCTTAGTTTATCTGATCAATGAAAACAAAGAAATCAATCAGTTAACTCTAATTATAGCTCCTACCAGCTAAGTGTTTTGTCATTTTCTTAACTCTAGTTCTGATCGGTGAAAGACTTTAGTTGTCCTCAGGTAACACTGTCCGTCAGTGTTTTTTGTATGTCGGGTAATACTGTAACATTTAGTTATGCTTGGGGTTTCTTTTCTCGCCATACATTGTGACTTGCTTGGGGTTCTCTATCTGTTGGTGTGCACTTTCCATCGGTCTTTACTGTCACTAGGCGTACATTGGCTTTTCATGTTTACCGATAACATAAACTTTATCTCTTTGATTTCCTGAAGTCTATGACAATATGTATATGACCAATCAGATTATATCAATTTGACATCAATGAAAATACAATACATTAACTGATTTTATGTCTTGCATTTACTTTCTACAACTCGGTGATCATCAACTTGTCATCTTCAAATATTCAATCAGTTATAGTTCATCAATCTCTCCCTTTGGCATTGATGGAAACATACTACTAACACAATATGACATATATTAGTTGTACTTCATCAATCTCTCCCAAACTTATTTTTCTATAACCAATTCAAATATCTGACTCTCGGTAAGCTCTTCTAGCTTAGATTTGATTCTTGTAGAGGACTCTCTTCATTCTTCATTCCCTTCACTGGATAGATGTAGCAACTTCTAATTCTATCTCTCCCTTTTTTGTAGAATATTTTCTCAAATACTCTCCCTTTGATGGATGGTTGTTTCTTTGAAACTTTCTTGGATCTTTCTCTCCCTTTGTAGAAACCTCTTTTTCTGATCTTTGTTCTCCCTTTGACTGATGTTCATCTCTTTGATATCTTTCTCCCTCTAGATATTTTATTATTAAATATATCTCTCCCTTTTACAACAATGCCAAAAAAAAAAAATCCTTTCCATCTCTCTTGTCCATCTGTAATACAACTCTATAGTAGCCAATAATATCTCTGGTGTTCGGTTTTGATAAGTACCTTTTTGTACTGATATGTCATTGTAATCCATATCTTAGTTTGCATCAACATGAATGATCTTCTGATAATGTGTAAGCTAATGTAGCCTCCTGGTCAGCTTAGTGACCACTAGACAAGGGTTGGACCCATAGTCTCTTCCTAAGGTACTCAAATGTATCTTTTGCTAATGGCTTTGTGAATATGTCTGCTAATTGTTCTTTGGATTGTACATATTCTAGTATCACTTCTTTCTCTTGCACTTGTTCCCTTAAGTAATGATACTTAATAGCAATGTTCTTTGTCTTAGCATGCATAATAGGGTTCTTTGAAATGTTGATAGCACTTGTATTATCACAATAGATAATCATTGGATCAAGGATTTCCATATTCATACCTTTTAGCAATTGCTTGATCCATGCAATGTTAGAGCAATTTGTAGTAGCTGCCACATATTCTTCTTCTGTAGTAGATTGTGATATGCATCCTTGCTTCTTAATTATCCATGTGACAAGTTCGTCACCCATAAAGAATGCTCCTCCTATTTTTGTCTTTCTATCATCTATTTTTCCAACCCAATCAACATCTGTATAGACTTGAAGCTCAAATTTGCCTTCATTGTTATACCACAAACCATAGTCTTCTGTATTCTTTAGATATCTCATAATTCTCTTGATAGAAGTCATGTGTGAGTCCTTGGGTTTAGCAGATAATCTTGGTACTATTCCAAATATATGAGCTATATCTGGTCTTGTATGTACAATATACATTATTTTCCCAAGCATAGATCTATATAAGCTCTTATTTACCTCGGTTGACTTGCCTTCCTTTATCAACTTGCATATGGTTTCCATAGGTGTTCCAACTTGATTGGAGTCCTCCATTTTGAATATCTTCAATACTTCTTTGATGTATTTGGATTGTGTGATGTAGATGCCTACATCCTATTGTAGAATTTTTAGACCAAGAAAAAATTTGATCTCTTCAAACATTGACATCTCAAACTCTTTGCTCATTTCATCAGCAAATGATTTGCATAACTGTATAGTCAGAAAATGGAAGCACTTCCATTTTGGAATGGTTTATCCCTTTGAGTAACTATTTTGGGGTCATGTCAAGCACCTTGAATGGGTCTCTGACCTGGATCTAGATTTTACCCCTGTACTGCCCCCTTTTCCACTTCTCTCCTGCCTATTTTTGCCATCCTGATTTACAGATCTGAGGTTCTTGACCTTAAGGTCAAGGTCGACCTTCTGGGTCAAGGTAGACCTCAACCCTAACCTAGGTCAAGGTTGACCTTGACCTTGAACTAGGTCATAGTTGACCTTGACCCTAACCCAGGGTCCAAATTTCATGTTTCCAAGGTTAACAGATGGTTGGCTTCGGAAAGATTGAATTCCTACTTCTGGGATAGCTGTTTTCATCTTCGAGGCAACAAACCTTGAAATTATATTTAATATAGGTCCACTTCTAAGGGTATAGTTCTAATTGGAATTTAATTCTCCTATGTAGGCCTCTCTAGAATATTGTGCCCTAGATTGGTATATAAGGAAGCTTTCTCCTCTCATTTTCTCTAAGCACAAACCATCTAAGTAAGTGAAATCTAAGTGTGAAATACAACTCTATGCATGATCTATTGAAGCAAGCATCTACTCCCAAGAATTCAAGCATTCAAAGACATTCAAGCATTCAATTCATCAAGGAGATCCATTGGTAGCCATTGAAGGATTCAAGCTCTATGGAGCCCTCTTGTTGAAGACTTCTCCAAACACATCCATGCAAGCCTCTTCCTACTCCAAGATCCATTCAATATTGGTGTTGAAGATCTAAAATTAATTGATTTGAAACATCCTACATCCTAAATTCTACATTATACATTCATTTGGTACATACATACTTGTGGATCTAAGGATTTGAATCCGCCACAAGGGTTTCTATACAAGCAAGGTGAATTGGTTTATTTGCTTTGTTTATCTATGCAATTTCAATTATACCTTAAGGTTAATTCCAAAACTGGGTTTTGACCAAGGCAAACCCCTCCCCAAAAAACTAAACCATTTTTCTTGTAGGTACAGGTACAGGTACAGGAAAACAAATTTTAGATTAGATTTAGATACCCTTTTTGGGCAACTTTCGGGATCCACAAACATAATTTCCATCAGAGTAGTGCAGGTCAAGGTTAAACATTTTGGGGCATGATTGCACCCCACCAAAGAGGTCAAGGTCGGCTAGACTCAGGAAAGGAAAATATTTCTGGGTTTTGTCAGTCTTTGTGTTTCTATTCCAGATCCAGTTGCAGAATTTCCCAAAACCTGACATAGACATCAGAAAATAGGCTTTTCCAGATCTGCTATATTTTGAGGTTAGTACTTGTCTTCAATTCATTTCAATTAAGGTTTTTATATACTCTTTATCCATTATTCAGGATTGTAAGGCTTTCTTCTTTCTTCTTATTTCTAATCGATTGATACATTTGTGCATTAACCTTTTTCTTATGGTTAATCAAAGTGGATCTTTTGTTTGTGAAATTTGGGGCTAAGAGGACAATCTTACCTTCTCCACTACCTCAACAATAAAAAATTATCTAATAATAATAATAATAATACATTCAATTTGTACCCCACATCATTCTTCTAATCTTACATTCTAATGAACAACCATTTTTACATTTTGCTAACCTCTATTTTAAATGTTACAATAACATATCATTACCTCCAAATATGATATAATCAACAAATATTTCAGCAATTAGAATGTTATCATCAATATCTTCTTTTAAATATAGATTATTGTTATCACTTGTTCTTACAAATTCAATACTAATGAGATAAGAGTGAAGTCTTTCATACCATGCTCTCGGTGCTTGTTTCAATCCATACAAGGCTTTGTGTAGTCTAAAAACTATATTCCTCTTGTTAGGATCAAAAAACCCTTCTGGTTGTTCAATGTATACCTCTTCTTCTAGTATTCCATTCAGAAATGTAGATTTTACATCTAATTGGTATACCTTGAATCCTTTGAAAGAAGCATAAGCAAGTAGAATTCTTACTCCTTCCATCCTATAAATGGGTGCGAAGGTTTCTCCATAGTCAATACCTCCTTCTTGTGCATACCCTTTGCATACCATTCTTTCTTTGTTCCTTATGAATTCTCTATTCTCATTCCGTTTGTTTTTGAATATCCATTTGGTACCAATGACTTTTTTTCACTTGGTCTAGGTACTAATGTCCATGTTTTCATCTTTTCAATCTTCTCAATTTCTTCATTCATTTCACTAACCCATTCTTGATCCTCAAGTGCAGTATTAATAGATTTAGGCTCAAAATCACAAATCAAACATCTAGTGTTCAGTGACTTAATTCTTGTTCTCATTCTAGCTCTTTTGTCTCCTATGATTTGGTCTGGTGGATGGTGTCTTCTGAAATACTTGGCAAGTACCGATTCATATCTTTGTTCATCATTCTGATCATCATCTTGACCTTCATTTTGATCTTCATCGCTTGATTCATCATTGTGAGAAATTTCCTAATTTTCGATGTGTACAGCCTATTGCTCGGGGGCATTTTTCTCTCATTCAATAGCGATACAATATATAATCTGTTGTAGTCTTTCAACTCCTTTATGCTTTCCTCATCATTTTTCTTAGCAAATTCATCCACTTTGACATTTGTACTTTTAATGATTTTGTTAGCGGATTTGTTAGGAAATTTATAAGCCTTTCTTTTGGTAGAATACCCTATAAATATTCCTTCATCACTTTTGGAGTCAAGCTTTCCATTTTTATCATCTTTCAAAATATAACATTGACTTCCAAAACTTCTAAAGTAACTTACATTGGGTGTGTATCCATACCATAGCTCATAACGTGTCTTATTGGTGTCTTTCTTCAATTGAACTCAGTTTAATGTGTAGATAGAAGTACTGATAGCTTCTCTCTAGAATGTTTGTGTGATGCCTTTCTCTATCATCAATTTTCCGGCACAATCAACAATGGATCTATTCCTTCTTTCAACAATACCATTTTGTTGTGGTGTTCTCGATGTAGAAACCTGTCTTGTAATTCCATGCTCATTACAAAAGTTAGTGAATTAATTAGAAATAAATTTTTCTCCTCTATCTGATCTTAATCATTTATGTTCTTTTCCACTTTGCTTTTCAACTATAGCTTTATACCATTTAAACATCTTAAATGCTTCTGATTTCTCTTTTAAGAACATAATAGTCATCATTCTAGAATAATCATCAATGAATAGAATGAAGTATCTATCACCATAATAGCTCTTAGTTCTCATTGGTCCACATAGGTCAGTATGGACTAACTCTAGAATAACATTAGATGTGTAGGTTTTTCTCTTGAAACTAGACTTCCTCATTTTACCTTTTTGACAATTCTTACACATGACATGGTCGAGCTTTGACATGCTTGGTAAGCCTCTTACCTTTCTCTTCTTGCTTATCATAACCATGTTGTCAAAATTTACATGACATAACCTTTTATACCACAACCATATGTCTTCATTTCTAGCCAATAAACAAGTGGTCTCAATCTTATCAAGATAGAATAGGTTACCTTTTGTTTGTTCACCAGTACCGATCAAGCTTCCTATTTCATTGTAGATCTTTGCCTTTTTGTTCTGAAATACAACTCGGTGTCCTGTGTTATTCAGTTGTGAAACATTTAATAGATTATAGTTAAGTCCTTTCACCCAATATTCATTTTCACATCTAATAAGATTATTCAACATGATGGTTCCTTTACCTTCAACTGGACAAGGTGACTCATACCCATTCTTACTGATCCACCATTATAATATTCAAAAGTTTCAAACTTTTCCTTGTCTCCAGTCATGTGGTGAGTACAACCACTATCAATAATCTAGACATCATTTTTACTAACCTTGTATCTAAGTGCAGTTTCAACATACCTTTCTTCTTCCTTTGAATCATCCTTCATAGAAAAAAATACTACCTCAACATCTTCATCAGAATCAGTGTCAGTATTTCCTACTTTGTTCTCAGCCAGGTAACAATCCTTCTTTCCTTTGTCCTTTTAGTCTTGATTATCTCTTTTGTCAGATTTTTGGTTGCTTCAGTAATCTTGGTCATCACTTCTATCAAAATTCTTTTCATATGATCTGTCATTTTTTCTGTCATCTTTTCTCTTGTTAGGGCATCTAGTAGCAAAGTCCAATCTCTTTGCAATTAAAACATACCAATGGTAATTTACCTATATATCTATCTTTGCCTCTCTGCAATCTTGTATCCATTAGTGCTTCAATTTCATCAAGTTCTTGTTCATTACTATCACTTTCACTATCATTTCTCATAGTTTGTTTATGAATTGATTTACTTATATATAGAGAAGATTTGAATGCAGACTCTATAGTTGTTAAGACACTATTTTCAAAGTTATTCATCTCAAATGAAATAGGTCTACCAAACAAACTATCTAGAGTAACATTGTTATTTTCTAATGCTCTCATTTCTTGTATTGCAAATACTCTAATAGTATAAATAGGTAGTAAGGTTCTTAGAATTTTACTTACCACTTTTTCTTCTTCAAGTACGCCTCCTACTCCTCAGATATAATTAACAGCCTCTTTTATTCTTCTACTGTACTAAGTGATGTTTTCTCCTTCTTTCATTCTTATGTCATCAAATTTTCCTCTGAGGCTTTCAGCCTCAGCTCTCAACACATTTTTATCTCCTCCATGTATTAGCTTGAGTTTGTCCTACATTTTATTTGCAGTGGTGCATGATTTTACATCTTCAAATTCAGCATTAGAGAGTGAGGAAGCAAGTTCTATCATCATATAATTGTGTTCATGTTTCTCTCTCAATTGATCAACTATTGCAGGTCCAATAGGTAAAAAAAATTCAGTATCCAAGTACTATGTTACATCATTTCCAATACCTGATAAGTGGAGTCTTATCCCACTTTTCCATGATGCAAAGTTGTCCTTGTTCAACTTAGGCACATCCCTTTTTCTCATCTTGTGATCTTTAGCTTGAGTCTTTAAACTCTCTTCCAAGCATACAAGCTCTGATACCAATTATTAGAATAACTAAGAGGGAGGGGGGGAGGGGGTGAATCTGTGGCCTCAAAAATTAATCCAATAATCCAACCAAAACTTTATATCAGAAATATAAAAACTCTAGTTATCTTCAGTCCTAGAAGATGTATGCCTTTTTTAAATCTAACATGTATATACTTCTCGGTGAATATATTATTTATCCTTTTCTTAAGCTTTACCGAATAGCAGTTTATCCTTTCTTATCCTTTATCAAAATACAGTAAATAAACTTAGTGTTTACCGATCAATCCTATTTTAGTAATGTGTAAAGCAAAACCTCAAAGCATTGAACCATATACACATTTGATACATGGATTTTTAACGTGAAAACCTTGTTAAGGGAAAAACCACTTGGGACGGGTAACCAAAAAATTTCACTCTTCTGAAGTGATCTCGGTGAAGAGACAACCCTGTTAAAGGTTATAAACTCACTGTTAAGTGCGACCTTGTTAGAGAATTTAAAACTAACAATTTATCACTTGACCTAGCATTCACTATGTTGTCAACATGAAAACCTTTTGTTACTCCTTAGGATGTATCTCAATATAATAAGGATGGTTAAATCCCACTCAGTTAAGATATTTTATGATCCAATGGTTAAACTTAAATAGTAAATGATTTGTTCATAAAAACAACTTAATCTTGCAGATGTTTAGATCTATTGTAATTCCATAATACCTCTTCTGATCAATGTTCTCTTCAATTCCTTTTTCTCCCCTTCTTTTCTACTCAGTGAATGTTGTTTCTTCTCTGTTTCTCAGTGTCTGCAAAATTCTTGGCTCTGTCCTTCAGCCTGCGTGATCAGATCTGCATGAAGACTTTTATCTTCACCAAAATTATATTTAGTGTTCCTCTCTTCATAATGAATTAATTTTCTCTTTATATAGACATGATTTCACCATTGTTCTGTCCTTGTTTTTGACGTAGATAGCTTTCTTGATCCGTAAATCTCGCCATACATTTTTTTAATCTTTAAAGATTTTATTTAGATTTGTTCCACAAATCTCTCCTTGTTTTATGTGCTTTAAATCTCCTTCTTATCCTTAGTTTATCTGATCGATGAAAAAAAAGTAATCAATCAGTTAACTCTAATTATAGCTCCTTCCATCTAAGTGTTTTGTCATTTTCTTAACTCCAGTTTTGATCGGTGAAAGACTTCAGTTGTCCTTGGGTAACACTGTCCGTTGATGTTGTCTATCCATCAGGTAATACTGTGAACTTTAATTAGTCTCAAGGTTTCTTTTCTTAGTATACATTGTGACTTGCTTGGGGTTCTCTATCCATTGATGTGTACTATCCGTCGGTGTTTACTGTCACTCAGTGTAAACTGGCTTTTCATGTTTACCGATAAAAAAACTTTATCTCTTTGATTTCCTGAAGTCTATGAAAATATCTATATGACCAATCAGATTATATCAAGTTGACATCAATGACAATGCAATACATTAATTGATTTTATGTCTTGCATTTACTTTCTACAGCTCGGTGATCATCAACTTGTCATCTTCAAACATTCAATCAGTTATAGTTCATCAATCTCTCCCTTTGGCATCTATGGAAACATACTACTAACACAATATTAAATATATCATTTGTACTTCATTAATATCTCCCAAACTTATTGTTCTATAACCAATTCAAATATCTGACTCTCGGTAAGCTCTTCTAGCCTAGATTTGATTCATGCAGAGTATTATCTTCATTCTTCATTCCCTTCACTGGATAGATGTAGCAACTTCTGATTCTATCTCTCCCTTTTTGGTAGAATCTTTTCTCCAATACTCTCCCTTTGATGGATGGTTGTTTCTTTGAAACTTTATTGGATCTCTCTCTCCCTTTGTAGAAACTTATTTTTCTGATCTTTGCTCTCCCTTTGACTGATGTTCATCTCTTTGATATATTTCTCCCTTTGGATATTTCATTATTGGATATATCTCTCCCTTTGACAGTAATGCCAAACAAAAATATATCCTTTCCATCTCTCTTGTCTATCAGCAATATAGCTCTATAGTAGCCAATAATATCTCTAGTGTTTAGTTTTGATAAGTACCTTCTTGTACTGATATGTTATTGCAGTCTATATCTTAGTTTTCATCAACATGATTGCTCTTCTGATAATGTGTAAGCTGATGCAGCCTCCAGGTCAGCTTAGTGGAAACTAGACAAGGTTCAAACCCCTAGTCTCATCCATAGGTACTCAGATGTATCTTTTGGCAGTGGCTTTGTGAAGATGTTTGCTAATTTTTATTTGGATTGTACCTATTCTAGTATCACTTTTTTATCTTGCACTTGTTCCCTTAAGTAATGATACTTAATAGAAATGTGCTTTGTCTTGGCATGCATAACAAGGTTCTTTGAAATGTTGATAGCACTTGTATTATCACAATAGATAATCACTAGATCAAGGATTTCCATATTCATACCTTTCAGCAATTGCTTGATCCATGCAATGTTAGAGCAATTTGTAGTAGTAGCTACATATTCTGCTTCTACAGTAGATTGTTATATGCATCCTTGCTTCTTACTTATCCATGTGACAAGTCTATCACCCATAAAGAATTCTCCTCCTATTGTGCTCTTTCTATCATCTATATTTCCATCCCAATCACCATCTGTATAGACTTGAAGCTCAAATTTTCCTTCTTTGTTATACCACAAACCATAGTCTTTGATATTCTTTAGATATCTCAGAATTCTCTTGACAACAGTCACGTGTGAGTCCTTGGGATTAGCATAGAATCTTGGTACTATTCCAACTGCATGTGCTATATCTGGTCTTGTGTGTACAACATACATTAGTTTCCCAAGCATAGATCTATATAAGGTCTAATTTACCTCGGTTGACTTGTCTTCCTTTGTCAAATTGCATCCGGTTGGTATAGGTATTCCAACTGGTTTGGAGTCCTCCATTTTGAATATCTTTAACACTTCTTTGATGTATTTGGATTGTGCGATGTAGATGTCTACATCTTGTTATAGAATTTGTAGACCAAGAAAAAAATTGATCTCTCCAAATATTTACATCTCAAACTCTTTGCTCATTTCATCAGCAAATGATTTTTATAACATATCATTACCTCCAAATATGATATCATCAATAGATATTTTAGCAATCAGAACGTTATCATTAGTATCTTCTTTTAAATACAGATTAATGTTATCACTTGTTCTTACAAATCCAATACTAATGAGATAATAGTGAAGCCTTTCATACCATTCTCTCGGTGCTTTTTTCAATCCATACAAGGACTTGTGTAGTATACAAACCATGTTCCTCTTGTTAGGATCAAAAAACCCTTCTGGTTGTTCAATGTATACCTCTTCTTCTAGTATTCCATTTAGAAATGCAAATTTTACATCCATTTGGTATACCTTGAATCTTTTGAAATCAGCATAAGCAAGTAGAATTCTTACTCCTTCTAGCCTAGCAACAGGTGGAAAGGTTTCTCCAAAATTAATACCTTCTTCTTGTACATACCCTTTGCATACCCATCTTGCTTTGTTCCTTGTGACTTCTTCATTCTCATTCAGTTTGTTTCTGAATATCCATTTGGTACCAATGACATTTTTTCACTCGGTCTAGGTACTAATGTCCATGTTTTGTTCTTTTCAATCTGCTCAATTTCTTCATTCATTGCACTAACCCATTCTTGATTCTCAAGTGCAGTATTAATAGATTTAGGATAAAAATCACAAATCAGACATCTAGTATTCAGTGACTTACTTCTTGTTCTAATTCTAGCTCTTTTATATCCTATGATTTGTTCTTGTGGATGGTGTCTTCTGACATACTTGGAAAGTGTAGTTTAGATCTTTGTTCATCATTCTGATCATCATCTTGACCTTCATTTTTATCTTTAGCGCTCGGTTCATCATTGTGAGCAATTTCCTGATTTTGAGTGTGTACAGCCTATTGCTCGGGTGCATTTTTATGTTGCGTGGTAGCGATACACTGTTGCTTGGGAAAAGTGTCAGGTTCTTCACTGTAGATGAATATGTTGAAGTCTTCTGGCTCCTTTCTCCTTTTCTCATCATTTTCCTCAGCAAATTCATCCACTTTGACATTTGCACTTTCAATGATTTTGTTAGAGGATTTATTAAGACATTTATAAGCCTTACTTTTGGTAGAATACCCTAGAAATATTCCTTCATCACTTTTGGAGTCAAGCTTTCCATTTCTATCATCTTTCAAAATATAACATTGACTTCCAAAAATTCTAAAGTAACTTACATTGGGTGTGTATCCATACCATAGCTCATAACGTGTCTTCTTGGTGTCTTTCTTCAATTAAACTCAGTTTAATGTGTACACAGCAGTACTGACAACTTCTGTCCAGAATGTTTGTGTGATGCCTTTCTCTATCATCAATGTCCTCATACAATCAACAATGGATATATTCCTTCTTTCAGCAGTACCATTTTTCTGTGGTGTTCTTGGTCTAGAAACATGTCTTGTAATTCCATGCTCATTACAAAAGTTAGTATATTCATCAGACATAAATTCTCCTCCTCTATCTAATCTTAAGCATTTCAGTCCTTTTCCAATTTTCTTTTCAACTATAGCTTTATACCATTTAAACATCTTAAATGCTTCTGATTTCTCTTTTAAGAACATAAAAGTCTTCATTCTAGAATAATCATCAACGAATAGAATGAAGTATCTATTACCATAATAACTCTTAGTTCTCATTGGTCCACATAGGTCAGTATGGACTAACTCTAGAATAGCATTAGATGTGTAGGTTTTTCTCTTGAAACTAGAATTTTTCATTTTACTTTTTTGACAATTCTTACACATGACATGGTCGTGCTTTGATATGCTTGGTAAGCCTCTTATCTTTCTCTTCTTTCTTATCCTAACCATGTTGTCAAAATTTACATGACATAACCTTTTATGCCACAACCATATGTCTTCATTTCTAGCCAATAAACAAGTGGTCTCAATATTATCAAGATAGAATAGGTTACCTTTTGTTTGTTCACCAGTACCGATCAACCTTCCAATTTCATTGTAGATCTTTGCCTCTTTTTTCTCAAATACATCTCGGTGTCCTATGTTATTTAGCTGTGAAACTCTTAATAGATTATAGTTAAGTCCTTTGACCCAATATGCATTTTCTCATCTAATCAGATTATTCAACATGATGGTTCCTTTACCTTCAACTGGACAAGGTGGGTGATTACCCATTCTTACTGATCCTTGATTATAATATTCAAAATTTTCCTTGTCTCCAGTCATGTGGTGAGTACAATCACTATAAATAATCTAGACATCATTTTTACTAACCTTAGATATGAGTGCAGTTTCAACATACATTTCTTCTTTGTCTGAATCATCCTTCATAGAAAACATTACTACCTCAATATCTTCATCAGATTCAATGTCAGTATTTCCAGCTTTATTCTCAGCCAGGTAACAAGTCTTCTTTCCTTTGTCCTTGTAGTCTCGGTTATCTCTTTTGTCAGATTGTCAGTTGCTTCGGTAATCTTGGTCATCACTTCTATCAAAATTATTTTCATATGATCTGTCATTGTTTCTGTCATCTTTTCTCTTGTTAGGGAATCTAGTAGTAAAGTGTCCAATCTCTTTGTAATTAAAATATACCAATGGCAATTTACCTTTATATCTACCTTTGCCTCTCTGAAATCTTCTAGCCATTAGTGCTTCAATTTCATCAAGTTCTTTTTCATCACTGTCACTTTCACTATCATTTATCATAGTGTGTTTATGAATTGATTTACTTATCTTTAGATAATATTTGAATGCAGACTCTATAGTTGGTAAGACACTATTGTCAAAGTTATTCATCTCAAATGAAATAATTCTACCAATAAAACTATCTAGAGTAACATTGTTATTTGCTACTGCTATCATTTCTTGTATTGCAGATACTCTAATATCATAAACAGGCAGTAAGGTTCTTAGAATTTTACTTACCAGTATTTCTTCTTCAAGTACACCTCCTACTTCTTAGATAACATTAACAACCTCTTTGATTCTGCTACTATACCGAGTGATGGTTTCTCCTTTCATTCTTAGGTCATCAAATTTTCCTCTTAGGCTTTATGCCTTAGCTCTCAGCACTTTTTATCTCCTCCATGTACTAGATTGAGTTTGTCCCACATTTTCTTTGCAGTGGCATGTGATTTGACATCTTCAAATTCAGCACCGAAGAGTGAGGAAGAAATTTATATCATCATAGAGTTGTGTTCATGTTTATCTCTCAATTGATCAACTGTTGGAGGTATAATAGGTAAAACAAATTCAGTATCCAAGTAATGTGTTACATAATTTCCAATACCTGATAGGTGGAGTCTTATCCTTCTTTTCCATGATGCAAAGTTTTCCTTGTTCAACTTAGGCACATCCTTTTTCTCATCTTGTGATCTTTAGCTTGAGTCTTTAAACTCTCTTCCAAGCATACAAGCTTTGATACCAATTATTAGAATAACTGTGAGAGGGGGGGGGGGGGGGGGGAANGGGGTGAATCAGTGGCCTCAAAAATTAATCCAATAATCCAACCAAAACTTTATATCAAAAATATTAAACCTCTAGTTATCTTTAGTCCTACAAGATGTATTTCTTGTGTAAATCTAACATGTATATACTTCTCAGTGAATATACTATTTATCCTTTTCTTAAGCTTTACCGAATAGCAGTTTATCTTTCCTTAGCCTTTATCGAAATACAATAAATAAAATTAGTGTTTACTGATCAATCCTGTTTTAGTAATGTGTAAAGAAAAACATTAAAGAAATGAACCATATACACATTTGACACATGGATTTTTAACATGGAAACCCTGTTAAGGGAAAAACCACTTGGGATCTGTAACCTTGAATTTTCACTCTTCTGAAGTGAGCTGGGTGAAGAGCCAACCCTGTTAAAGGTTGTAAACACCCTTTTAAGTGCGACCTTGTTAGAGGATTTAAAACTAATAGTTTATCACTTGACCTACCATTCACTATGTTGTCAACATGAAAACCTTTTGATACTCCTTAGGATGTATCTCAATATAATAAGGATGGTTAAATCCAACTTGGTTAAGAGATTTTTTGATCCAATGGTTAAAATGAAATAATAAATGATCTATTCATAAATACAACCTAATCTTGTAGATGTTCAGATCTATTGTAAGTCCATAATACCTCTTTTGATTAATGTTCTCTTTAATTCCTTTTCCTCCCCTTCTTTTCTTCTTTATGAATGTTGTTGCTTCTCTGTTGCTCAGTGTATATAGAATTCTTGGCTCTATCCTTCAGCCTGTATGATCAAATTTCCATGAAGACTTCTATCTTCACCAGAATTATATTCAGCATTCCTCTCTTCATAATGAAATACCTATCTCTTTATATAGACATGATTTCATCATTTTTCTGTCCTTCTTGTTTTTGATGTAGATAGCTTTCTTGATCCGCAAATCTTGCCATGCATTTCTTTAATCTTTAAAGCATTGCTTTAGATTTATTCCACAAATCTCTCCTTGTTTTTTGTGCTTTAAATCTCCTTCTTATCCTTATTTTATTTGATCGATGAAAAAAAAGTAATCAATTAGTTAACTCTAATTATAGCTCCTGCCAGCTAAGTGTTTTGTCATTTTCTTAACTCTAGTTATGATCGGTGAAAGACTTCAGTTGTCCTCGGGTAACACTTTTTGTCAGTGTTTTCTGTCCCTCGGGTATTACTCTAAACTTTAGTTATGCTCGGGGTTTCTTTTCTCGGTATACACTGTGACTTTCTCAGGGTTCTATGTCCGTTGGTGTACACTGTCCATTGGTGTGCACTGTCACTCAGTGTAAACTGGCTTTTCATGTTTACTGATAACATAAAATTTATCTCTTTGATATCTTGAAGTCTATGACAATATGTATATCACCAATCAGATTATATCAAGTTGACATCAATGATAATACAATACATTAACTAATTTTATGTCTTACATTTACTTTCTGTAGCTCGGTGATCATCAACTTTTCATCGTCAAACATTCAATCAGTTATAGTTCATCAATCTCTCCCTTTGACATTGATGGAAACATACTACTAACACAATATGAAATATATTAGTTGTAGTATGATTTAAAGCACAAAAAAACTCTATTCTAAAAAAATTTGATTTCAACATTAATGGGGAAGTTACTAAAGTCTTCCCCCATCTCTCCACTTGCCTTATCCCTCATAAACGGAGTTTAAGGCTCACATGAGAAGGATAAGATACTTTGTCCGAATTTCCCAAACTTTGATTTTCACCGCTTTCAAAATGGGATATTTTAGGGGCATCATTAATGAGTTTTTGGGTTCATAATGAGCTAAAATTAACCCATAACCCCTAGGTTACCAAGTGGGGTGATCAAAACTAACCCTAACTACCTTCTAGAATCTTATATGACCCTCTTAAACCCCACCTAAAGTTAACTCACAAAAATCAACCCTCTTAACTCGATCTAATCTCCCTAAACCTTAAGGTAAGCATGGGAACTATACTAGGTGATCCCTGGGTTAGAGTTAAACCTATACTAGTTACATTTACTAGCCATACCAACACATTAAGTACACATATTTCAAGTGACACAACATAATTACATAAGGCATGACTTATTTACACATTTACCAAATTGAATTAAATATAAAAATGCATAACACTTTCACGAATTAAAAAAAATACAATTGATAATCGTAAAGGATCATATTTGTCATTAGTATACAAGCAAACAATTTTTGGACTATCGATTAACATGATCACCGAGTGACAACATTCAGTCAAGCACAATTGTCACTGAAAATGTTAGTGCAAGCAAACACCGAAATCAATGAACACTGATATGCACTATCACCGATAGATAGTTTAGAGAGTACACCGAGAGCATAGTTTATAGAGTAAACCTATAGATAGTTCATAGACATCACCGAGCACAAACTATAGAGTAGACCAAGTACCAGTCTACTAAGAGACAGTTTTATTTCTGATAAATGTGGATCTGAGTTACACGTCAGATAAAACACTTTAGTTTTATAATTAGCTTTATGCTTAGCTGTAAAACCATTTCTTGAGGAACAAGTAAAGCATATGTAATTGTTTTAATTAGTCTAACTGATTGTAAACATGCAAACTAGGAGATCAAGGTCAAGTTGTAAACCTTTGACCATAGAGTTTTTATTGTAAAGCGTGAAACCTAATTAGGTCAATACATTGTATAAATAGATGTAGTAATCAATCAGACAATGATGATTGTAGCTGCAGCAAACATCTATGGATCATATTGAGATTTTCATGTAGAAGGACACAAAAGACAAAATTTAGTTATGAAGAACAAGATCAAGGCTACCGAGAATAACATTGGTTTTAATCAGTCACTATAGGTGATACATATACATTGTGAACTTAAAGGATTTGTATTTAGCAATTCAAGATTGCATACTATCAGGTCAACAATTATTTTTTACTACTCTCTATAAATTTTAGCAAATAGAAGAAATACTTTAAAAAGGTGGACTTAGCAATCTTATTGTAAATCTCTTAACCGAGTGCACACTTAACAGTGTTGCTAAATCTCTTAACCGAGTAGACCTAACCAGTCTAAAATGTTACTCCTAAGAGGGTAAGATCATCAGAAGTGATCACACTTGTAGCCTTAACTGACACCTTCCATTCTACAGATAGTGAAGCTTTGTGGGTTTCATCCCCACCACAGTTTTTACCTTCTAACAGTGTTTTTCTATGTTACCAATTATTGTGTCATGTGTAACTACTTTTCATGAATGTTTCTATGAATGTTTACATGCAATGAAGTTTATGATTTGATATTACATGCATAAGGTAGAAAAGCATCTATGGTTGGTAATGCAAGGAAAGATTACTAAGGGTTAATTGATAAAAAAAAATTTAAGGGTACTAATTCACCTCTCCCCTCTCAGTACACACCATTCTATTATTCCAACAATTGGTATCAGAGCTAAATCTCTTATTTGGAAAAGTTTAAATCACTTGAGAGAAAATATCATACAATGGAAAGGTATAAGCTTGATAAGAATATTGAGAATCAGAAGTTGCAGATACAGATCCTCTATGAGAAATACAATGAAGAAAGAATCAAGATGAGAGAACTATTGGATGAAAGAAAAGTTATGGTATTTCACTGCAATGAAATAGACTATCATGAAGAAGACATACCTGATTTTTTTGAGTCATCAGGATCTACATCTGGCAATAATCTGACACATCAGAAGGAAGCATTACAAGTCTTAATGAAATTAATTAACATCTGACAGAACAAGTAAAGGTACTACAAATTGGTCAAGAGGCACAAATGGTAAGAATGATTGATGTTATGAACTATGCTAGATAAGCTGAACAAGAAAGGACATAAGCTATTGATGATAGGAAGAAGATCACTGAAAAGCTACAAGAGAGAGAAACTAAGATACAAAGACTAACTAAACACTATCATAAGATCACCAATCAAATTTTTCTTATGAGTCATGATGAAAACCAAGTGAACATATAACTCAATGGGAAATTGGAAGCTATTTGTGAGCTAAGAGAAGAAAATGAGAAACTAAAGCATGAATTAAGAATTCAGCAACAACATAATGATATGATCAAGAAAGCTGAAGAAAGTACAAAAAGAATGGATGATTTTATGAATGGGAAAAGGAGACTCAACAATAATATTGGTCTAGGGTATACCAAGCATGGAGAATTGTCAAACTGAGATGATCAAAAAGATGTCAACAAAAATCCAAGAAAAAAGAAGAAGTCATGCAATCACTGTGGAAAACTAGGCCACACATCAAATGTTTGCAGGAACAAAGCTAAAGGTATTCCTAAATCCACTTCTACATTCATAGGTAAATGTTATAACTGTAACAAGCATGGACACAAATCACATGCATGCAGATCTAAGGTGAAAAAACTAAAGAAGGAATCCTACATGGAAAAATATTGTTCTACTTGCAAAATTCATGGGCACACATCTCTTGAATGTAGGAAAAAGAAAAAGCAAGCATGGAAGCCTAAAGAACAAGAAAATGCTTATCAACCGAGAAGATTTGGTAACTCATATGTTTGGGATTACAACAAATGGGAAAATTGCACAGCATGTGGTAGATATGGATACATAGCTGAGAAATGCATGAGAAAATGGATACAAAGGTCAAGGAATTGGACTAAATCTGGAATGGCATGCTTACACTATCATAAGGTCAGTCACCTAAGAAAGGACTTCAGAGACTGAGTGATAGAGTCAAGCACTTTTTCTAATGGAACATAATTGAAGATATCAGGAGAATGAGAAATCAAATGTGGAGGAAATCTTGAAGAAAAGATGATGCTGGACCAAGCAATACAATTGGTGACACCTCATCCAATGAATCTAGTGATATCACCACCCCCACCTAAGAAAAACAAGTAAGTGTGGAACTGCACTCGAAAAAGATATATTTTACATCAGTTCCTATATTCATTGATAATATGCCAAATTAGCATGAATGGAGATGCACTATGATATTACTTGTTATGAATTTGTGAATTCAGTCCCATCGATTAATACATACCGAGAATTTTTGGTATACATATAACAACCAAGTTGTCAATACATACCGAGCATCATCAGTAAAAATGAAAAAGACAATTAAGTCTTCGCTACATACTGAGCATCGTCGGTGAACATGTGAAAAGTACAACCAAGTTTTCACTTACCCCCAGTGTTGTATAATCAATGAGGATGAAGTTGGTATAATTCCATAGCGTCATTGTTACCGAGTGGTAGCTAAAGAATTTAATGCACCACTTAGGCCATTTTTTATAAATAGGGAATCGAAGAGCTCATTCATTCACCATGCAAAAATGAGAAAACAACAGAGTGACCAAAAGTGACAAGTTTGTAGATTTATTCAAAGAAGATTCAAAGGCCACTCCAAAAAATTCCTAGCATTTACAACAAAGATCCAGTAAGTAAAAAAACTTACCGAGCACACATTTAAATTATGGAGGAAGTCCTAATTTCACAAAAATGGCAACCACATCTCGAGTCGCAAAGATCAAGAATGCGAAGGAAAAGAAGGTCAAGCTAATCAAGAACTCTACCTATGAAGAGCCCAAGTATAAATTTTTCCCTGAGGTTGCTTTACAACCCAAATACCAAGGAGTGTTCTTGAGCATACCTCCTAGAATTTTTCTAGTTGAAGACATCCGAGCATATATCCATTGCAAATTTGTAGAGATTGGAGATCTTGAGGTTGAAGAGGCTTACAAGAAGCTTTGCACAGATGGAAACCTTAAGGATGAACATAAGCATATAGAGGTAAAAGGGTTGAAAAATGCCCTAATGTTCCCAAAAGAGTTTAAGACCGAGTGGATTTGGATTGTACTCTACTGAGTAGATGACAGGAAAATGTGGTTGGACGAACCAAAACCAATCACTAAGGATGTTATTCACACAATAAATGGTTATCCCATAACCAACAAAACCAAAGCCCTAAAACATCATTCTCGCCCTGAGATTGAAAAGATGTCAGGTGCAATATGGGACAACAGAGGTCTAAAAGTTAACTCCATCACTGACCTTGAGATGAAGTTCCGTGCATGTGTACTTGGATACAAGGTATTCCAAGCTAGCCGATTGAATAACATTACATGTGGAGCAGTTGACACTGCCTATAAGATTGTGAAGAAGGGATTACAACTGGACCTATCCGAACTTATACTAAAGAAACTAGAGGAGAACATGAGGAATATTAGATCAGCCAGATATAATTCATGTAAGTTTGGTTCACTCCTTATGTGCACATTTTTCTAATTTCATAATTTCTTCCCATTTGTCGGTAATGTCAATTGGGACACTACCCAACCAATAACAACACAAATTAGTAAATTTATTAAGTCACTAGGGGATAATTTCACATCACTCATGGATGAATACTTCACTACCTTCAAGGATATAATGCAGAAGAGAATGAGGATCCCTACACAACTTGTGGAATAGTGCAAATATGGCATATATTTCATAGTGGACACCGATACCACTTTAATCAAACCAGTTGTACCGAGAACAACATGGTTACCACCACTGGATTATGAGATCAACATTGATCAAGAAAAAAATTCTATTGAAACATTATTGAATGAGGCAGTAGAAAAATCATTGGTCAAATTTGGAACTTATGAGGAAGCTAAGGCTAGAATCAAAACTGGCCTAGTAGTAAAGAAGACAGACCGAAATAAGAACAAAATGGTGAAAACACTTGAAAAGAAACTATCGGTAAATGATAAAGAATTAGAACAAGACGTCACCGAGGGATAGCCACCTGTCGGTGAAGATAAAAAATTGAGTGATTTTGAATCTACTGAGTCAGATGCACCACCAACCAAGAAGGCAAAGGTTGCAAATGTGACAGCTGCATCAAGAACCAGAAGTAAAACTACCAAAGATGTAGACTCACCACCGGTTAAGAAAGGCACAGTGAGGACTTATAAGAGAAAGCCTCAAACTGGGAAAACAACAAAGGAGTAAAGAAGAAGATACATTAGAGGAAAAGAGGATAAGGAAGATACTAAACAGGATGAGAAAGAATAAGGAGCTCAAATAGAAAAGCTCAAAGTTCCTCATACAGTTGATGAAGTTGCTAATTCAATCATCGACACCGAGAGCATATCACACCGAAAGATAAGACAATGGTTTACCTTATCTCACAGAGATCAAACCAAGATAGAAAAATCCATAATCAAGTCAATGGTTGCATAGAAGTATGTACAAATACAATTTAATAAGAAAATGCTACAAGAGATCAGTGACAAAATATCAGCAAGGTGGACTTATGCACTACATACAGAGAAACTAATAAGGAAAAGATCCCTAGTCACACTCATGCCACCCGAGTCAATAGTGGAAGAGATTGATGACATAATGAAAGAGAATTCAAAGAAAATTTCAGCTAAAATGAGAGCATACAAAGTACTAGAGGGCTGACTACAAGAGCTTGACAAAGAAAGCGATGAAACTTGGAATAAAATCTTAAATGCCCCCAAGCAGGTACTGGCTCTTATCGAGAAGCCTCACTATGAGGAAAATGAGGCTACACCAAGCCCAAAGCACATCTTTATAAATTACACCGAGGATGTCAATCTAGTTGAATTGAAAATAGAGGCAAGCAAGGCAATGGATGACATACCTCAAATTTTGTAATCATTAGGGAATACAATAGATGTCACAATCAAAGATATGACTATAATAGATATCACTAAAGGTGATCCTGCAGATCAAGTAAAGGAAGATGAAGATGTCACTATTACCACCGAGAAAACCAAGGAACATGACACTACAATGGATGTTGCACATGGAAATATACCAGGTGACATGTCATTATTGATACAAGCTATAAATATAATGACAGAAGCAAAGGATAAAATGTTAGTAATAACTGAGAGGGGGGGTGTGGGGGTGAATTAATGGCCTCAAAAATTAATCCTTAAATCAACCCTTTGAATCTTATAACCATAAATTACATCTCAAGTTATCTTCTGTCCTACAAGATGAATACCATGAAATACTTATATCAATCTACTGCTTGTCGGATTGCTCTGTCAAATCTTCTTCTGTTTGTTTACCGATAAGCAGTCATCTATTTACCGAAATACAGTAAATATGCAGAGTATACTGATAAATCAAGAATTAACTATGTAAGATACAAAATAGTAAAGAGATGAATCATACACACATAACACATGGATTTTTAATGTGGAAACCTTGTTAAGAGAAAAACCACTGGGACTAGTACCCCAAATTTTCACTCTTCTGAAGTGAGCCCTATTAGGAGCCAACCCTATTAAAGGTTACAAACACACTATTAGGTGTGACCTTGTTAGAGGATTTAGAAATAGTTTGTCAACTAGTATCTGGCATCTAATGCTACCATCCTTGATCAAACTCTCTT
>MU228082.1:3004040-3018772 GCA_018584345.1 Thuja plicata
TTTAGAAACATGACTATCATCATTCTAGAGTAATCATCAACAAAGAGAATAAAATATCTATCTCCATAATAACTCTTTGTCCTCATAGGTCCACATAAATTAGTATGGACTAATTCTATAATTGCATAAGATGTATGGGTTTTTCTTTTAAAACTAAACTTTGTCATTTTACCTTTTTGACAATTCTTACACATGATGTTATCGGGCTTGGTCATAGTCGATAAGCCTCTGACATTTCTCTTTTTGCTAATCTTTATCATGTTGTCAAAATTCACATGAAACAATATTTAGTACCACAACCATATGTCTTCATTTGTAGCAATCAAACAAGTGGAGTAAGTATCATTAAGATAGAATAAGTTACCTTTTGTCTGCTCACCGGTACCAATCAGATTTCTAGATTTATTGAAGATCTTTTCCTTCTTATTTTCAAATGCTACTCTGTGACTTGAATTATTCAACTGATAAACACTCAATAGATTATAATTCAATCCATTTACCCAATAAGAATTTTCACATTTTATCTGGTTATTCAACATTATGGTTCCTCTACCTTCAACTGGACAAGGTGTGTCATTACCCATTCTTACTGAACGACCTTTGTAGTATTCAAAAGTCTCAAAATTTTGCTTATCACTAGTCATATGGTGAGTGCAGCCACTATCTATGATCCAAACATCATTTTTTCTAACCTTAGATATGAGAGCTGTTTCTACATACCTTTCTTCATCATTAGCCAAATCATCCTTTACAACCACAAACACCATCTCGATGTCTTCATCAGATTAAGTATCAGTATCATCATCTTTGAATTTTCCTAGGTAACTGGCCTTCTTTCCTTTGTCCTTATAGTCTCAGGTATCTCTTCTTTCTGATTATTGATAGCTTCTGTAATCACCTCTATCAGACTTCTTTTCAAATAATCTGTCAATACTTCTATCATCTTTTCTTTTGTTAGTACATCTTGCAGCAAAGTGTCCAATCTCTTTGCAATTAAAAAAACAAGTGGTAATTTACCTTTGTATTTACCTTTGTCTCTTTTCATTCTTCTAGCCATAAGTGCTTCAATTTCATCAGGGTCATCTTCTTCACTTTCACTATCATTATCTTTTCTCATAGTGTTTTTATGACTTGATTTACTTATTCTCATAGAAGTTTTGAATGCAGAATCTATGTTTGGTAAGACAATATTATCAAAGTTAGTCATCTCAAATGAAATCATTCTTCCAATCAAACTATCTAGAGTAACATTGCTATTTGCTACTGCTCTCATTTATTGAATGGTAGATACTCTAATAGCATAAGTAGGCAGTAAGGTTCTTAGAATTTTACTTACCACTATATCTTCTTCTAGTAGACCTCCAACTCCTCGAATACCATTGACTACCTTTTTGATTCTTGTGTTGTATTGAGTGATTTTTTCACCTTCTTTCATTTTGAGATCATCAAACTTTCCTCTAAGGCTTTCTACCTTGGCTCTCAAAACATTTTTGTCACCACCATGTACAAGATTCAATTTGTCCCACATCTGCTTTGCAGTTTTGCATTCTTTGACATCTTCAAATTCAACATCGGAGAGTGAGAAAGTAAGCTCTATCATCATGTCTTTGCGTTCATTCTTCTCTCTCATTTGTTCAACTATTGGTGCTCCTGTGGGCAACACATATTTAGTTTCTAAGTATTGAGTAACATCATTACCAATACCTGATAAGTGGAGTCTTATTCTACTCTGCCATGAAGAAAAATTATCTTTGTTCAACTTGGGCACATCTCTTCTGTTCATCTTGTTATCTTTAGCTTAGGTCTTGAAACCTTCCTTTCTAAGCACGCAAGCTCTGATACCAATTGTTAGTAATAACTGAGAGGGGGGGGGGGGGGGGNGAGGGGGGGGGGGGGGGTTGAATCAGTGGGCTCAAAAATTAATCCTTAAATCAACCCTTTGAATCTTATAACCATAAATTATATCTCAAGTTATCTTCTATCCTACAAGATGAATACCATGAAATAGTTATATCAATCTACTACTTGTCGAATTTCTCTATCAAACCTTCTTCTGTATGTTTACCGATAAGTAGTCATCTATTTACTGAAATATAGTAAATATGCAAAGTATACCGATAAATCCAAAATTAACTATGTAAGATACAAAATAGTAAAGAGATGAATCATACACACATAACACATGGATTTTTAATGTGGAAACCCTGTTAAGGGAAAAACCACTAGGACTGGTACCCCAAATTTTCACTCTTTTGAAGTGAGCCATGTTAGGAACCAACCCTGTTAAAGGTGACAAACACACTCTTAGGTGTGACCTTGTTAGAGGATTTAGAAATAGTTTGTCAACTAGTATCTGGCATCTAATGCTACCATCCTTGATCAAATTATCTTGGCCTGTCAATAGGTATCGGGAAAATCCAATGCTACTTTTGTGATCAAAACTTTTGATACTCCTTGGGATGTATCTCAATTGAAAAAGACTTTTAAGTCCTGCTCGGTTAAGAGGCTTATATGCTTCAATGGTTAAACTGAAATACTAATGATTTGTTCATACATACAACTCAATTGTAGATTTTTAGATCTATTGTAGGTCCATTACTTCACTGATCAATATAATCAAATGTATACCTTTGCTCAACACTTGTTCTTCTCTATGATGCTTGTCTCACTGTTTGTCGATGTCTATAGAATCTAGCTCTTCCTTTAGCTTATTGATCAGGATTGAAATGAAGACTTTCTTCTCCTTCAGATTTTCTTTAGCATCTTTCCTCTTCTCTTTGTTCACCCCACACACAAAATTTGTAATGAATCAAGTTTTTCTCTTATAGACACGATTTCCTCTTTTCTAGGCTTTCTTGATCTTGGCATGTTCCACAATTCTCGCTAATAGATTTAAAGCAAATCTCTAGTCTGATCTTGTAGAGATCTTCTTGCCAACTGGAAAAAGCAGCTTTAAATCAATTACTTATCTGTATAATATCTGGATGATTAAAACAATGATAAGTATCAGTTAACTCTATCTTTAGCTTCTTGACAGCTAAGTATTTTGTCATTTTCTAAACTCTCTGTTCTGTTGGTCAACACTTCAGTTAGTCATCGGTGATAACTAACTATTTTGTCAATGTTACTTTAGTTTTCATCGGGATATCCGTCCTTGTTTTCTCCATCGGGCAACACTTCATTTCTTTCCATCGGGTTACTCTGTGTTTTGCTTGTCGGTCAACACTGTAACTTTTCTCATTGGTAATGGAGTTCATTTTCTCATTGCGCAACACTGTGACTCTGTTCTATTACTCTGACCATCGGGTGAACTCCGTCGGTGTATGTAGTCACTTAGTGAATACTTGACTTATATGCATTACTGATAGCATATCTTTTGATTCATCGGTTCTTTGAAGTCTTTGGCAGTATTACAATGACCATACAAATTATATCAAGTTGACA
The DNA here is from genome assembly GCA_018584345.1 of Thuja plicata. Lineage (NCBI taxonomy): Eukaryota > Viridiplantae > Streptophyta > Pinopsida > Cupressales > Cupressaceae > Thuja > Thuja plicata. Next base: position 3,007,485 of record MU228082.1, read on the forward strand.
TCGATGACAATACAATACATAAATTGATTTAATGCCTTGCATGATTATCAACTTAACATCTTCAAACTTTTAATCAGTTACATATCATCATAAAACACCTGAGCCTGATGCAAACAATCCAATAGACATAGGTGATGAACAAGGGAAGCAAACAGATATAAATGAAGAGTGGAAAGAAACAAGTGGAGAGGAGAAACTGGGTGATGCCACTGATAAGAACACCAAAGGAGACAAAGTTGCAGATATAGACAAGGTTGATGTAGAGAAATCTACAAGCGACCAATAGGTCAATACTAAGAAGCATACCAAAGCCACAACACCTCCCACATAATCTCATAAAGAAAAATAAATAGAGAAAGAACTTTCTATATTTCTACATTATCCTACTTCCAACACTATTACAAAGAAGAAGAAGAAGAAGAAAGAAGAAGAAGAAGAAGAAGAAGAAGAAGAAGAAGAACCGGTAACATTAGATGAAATTATTGATATACCAGACTGTGATCCAAGGACACTAGATCCAGAGTCACTTACCAATTATGGAGAACTCTGTAAGGAAAGGCAATCCATGACAAGTTCAAAAAGGAGCACAAGAACTCACAAGTACTGTAAAGAAAAAAAGAAATAGTACTGTAGATTGTTCGTGACACTAAAATTGATCAAAATTCTCCAATACTTGATCAATTAGTAGTCCTGACTGATGCCATTACATCATAGAATGTAGATGCAGACAAGGTCATTGAGGAACATGTTGAGCAGAAGTGTCAATACAAGCTTACAAAGAAGATTAGCCAAGAATTTGCAGAAAAAAAGGTAAAACATTCTGAATTAGTTACTACAATGGAACCCATAATATTAGAAGTAGTTAACTTAATTCAAAAGTTTTGCACACTAGAACATTTCACTACCGAGCATAGTGAAAAGATAGCCAAAATAGATGAAGATCTTAAGGCTAGTGCACAAAGTCTCACAATCGAGGACAATGCATTCCAATTGTATTATGTGAATATTGTAGAAGAAAAATGGTTGAGACTAGAAATCAAAAAGGCTCAAAGAAGAATCTAAGATGAGGTAACCAAGCTGTGGGCTATGTAACTCCCGAATCTCACAGTGTTATTGAAACACATGACTTCGGCAAAAACATTGATTGCCACCCCAAAGATGTCTATTACCAAGAGTATATATGACATGAACGCTAGACTCACATTGGAATACATGACCCTAGAACACCTCCAAGAGAAATGGGAGAAGATACTGATAGACATTCAAAAATATCATGCCCACATACTTGACAAGATGTAAGTATTACACCTTTGTCATTATTTCCAAAAAAAGGGGAAATGATATGTAAAGGGGGAAAATAATATATGTGGATATATATTTACACAAGGGGAACTATATGTATAAGGGATAAATGTAGACAAAGGAGAAACATTTACATAACGAGGCATGCACATAGGGGGAGTCATAAACAAGGTAAACACTTGGTGTAGATATTGAACATTTTAGTTTGCACATATAAGTTTTTGATACTAATGCCAAAGGGGGAGATTTATAATCCTAAAGGGTCATATTTTTCATTAGTATACAAGCAAATAGTTTTTGTACTATTGGTTAACATGGTCACCGAGTGACAACATTCAGTCAAGCACAATGGTCACCAAAAATGTTAGTGTAAGTAAACACCAAAATCAATGAACATCGATATGCACTATCACCGACAGATAGTTTACAGAGTACACCAAGAGCATAGTTTATAGAGTAAATCGACAGACAATTCAGAGACATCACCAAGCACAAACTATAGAGAAGACCGAGCACTAGTCTACCGAGAGTTTTATTTCCAAGAAATGTGGATCTAAGTTACACGTCAGATAAAACACTTCAGTTTTATAATTAGCTTTATGCTTAGCTATAAAACCATTTATTGAGGAACAAGTAAATCATATGTAATTGTTTTAATCAGTCTAACTAATTGTAAACATGAAAACTAGGAGATCAAGGTCAAGTTGTAAACCTTTGATCATAGAGTTTTTATTGTAAAGCGTGAAACCTAATTAGGTCAATACATTGTATAAATAGATGTAGTAATCAATCAGAAAATGATTATTGTAGCCACAAAAGACATCTATGGATTAGATAAAGAGTTTCATGTAGAAGGAAACAAAAGATAGAATTCAGTTATGAAGAACAAGATTCAAGGCTACCGAGTAGAATAGAGGTATTAATCAATCACTATAGGTGATACATATACATTGTGAACTTAAAGGATATGTATTCATAAATTCAAGATTGCATACTATCAGGTCAAAAAGTATTTTTGACTACTCTCTAACAATTGTAGAAAATAGAAGAAATCATTTAAGAAGGTGGACTTAATAGTCTTATTATAAATCTTTTAACTGAGTGCACACTTAACAGTGTTGCTAAATCTCTTAACCGAGTAGACCTAACCAGTCTAAAATGTTACACCTAATAGGATAAGATCGTCATAAGTAATCACACTTGTAGCCTTAACTGACACCTTCCATTCTGTAGATAGTGAAGAATTGTGGGCTTCATCCCCACCACAGTTTTTACCTTCTAACAGGGATTTTCTATGTTACCAATTCTTGTGTCATGTGTAAATACTTTTTATGAATGTTTACATGGAATTAATTTTATGATTTGATATTACATGCATAAGGTAGAAAAGCATCTATGGTCGGTAATGCAAGGAAAGATTACTAAGGGTTAATTGATAAAAAGTTTTAAGGGTACTCATTCACCCCTCCCCTCTTAGTACACACCATTCCATTATTCTAACACAATGAGGTCCATGTCTTTTTTTATAGACAAGACCTTAGCATCATGATATTTACATAGGTCCATTCTTGAATCCTCGTTTAGTACCATAGTCAATTTACTTCACACTCATTGCACACATTAGTAGGTCCAATAAATCAATACATGAATGTAACAAGATACATAATGTAAACCAACACATATTCACTCACATTTACATACATGATTTGTTGAAATTAAAACTATCTGCATCTAATCCATATGCATAAACATAACTCTTAATCAATTTGCATTAACTAACATAAGGAATCACCTAAGTATTTATATATCATAATAATAATGTTGAATAACATAGCATGAGATCTTACATATCCTCAAATAATAACATATGTTCAGATAGTCTAAGTGTCTCAAAATCAATGTCAATCTAAAGAGAATAATAAGAGGAAAATGGTGCTAAGCTATGACAGGCTAGGGTAGGTCTCACATATGATCTTCTTCCTTGATTGTAGTCTCCTTTATTTGGTATTCAATGAGGGAGAGAGTCTTTCTACAATGGAGAAGTTTTCCTTGGAAATTCCTTGGATTCTTGAAATCTACCTTACAATGCTTGAGATGCTAAAGAACTTGAACTTGTACTCAAGTTTAGGATGTGATGATTAAATGAGGAGAGGTAGGTTTCTTATGTAACCCTCACAAACATTTCAGAGCTCAAAGCTTAGAGAAAGCTAAAAAAAATTTAATTTACCTACTCCCTGTACACATTTTGAAGAAGACATCAGGGACATAGTCTGCATGGATGACTTAGTCTCGAGACACATTCATGTAGGAGAAATTAACCCTAAGACATAGTCATTTTTTATGGCTACATCCTACCAAAAAATCTCAAAATTTGGACCAAGGGTCCTAATTGTAGAGAGGATGTGTAGTGCCCACCCATAATTTACTTTTTTAGTATTGATGCCAGAAATTTTGTTTGATTATGTATATGTTAGGATGATTTAACTAACCCCATACTTGCATGTGTATTGATGACATATTTTTTTTATATTGATGTGTGTTGTGTTTATCTTACATTTTTGTATGATGTGTTTGATGTGGTAGAGGATGGAGATGTAGTTACTTTCATTGTGACATCCACGCGATTGACCTATACCTATGATTTTCTTTTTTATATATTATGTACATTATCACCTTTGTGATGCAGGTTTGCAGGTACTGGACATCGACTTCCCTAAATTTCAAGGATGAGCATGCCCTATCACATTGTCTGATGGGGAGTTCTAACTCCTAAGAGCTTCCTTTCTCTATTCAAGACCTACTCTTTGGTCTTCCTAGGCTATCTTTATCTACCCTATCCATATGACTCTACTATGGTCCTCTACTTCTTTTAGAACTCTCCACCAACTTCAAACCACTCTCATATCATTCTCAATCCAACTATGCACCTAGAGGCTCAATCAAGCCAATATGATCCCAAACTATTCTTGGCAATAGGAATAGGTATCCTTACTATTCCTTGTTCACTTTCAACCAATTTTTATCCAGTTTGATGGATTATTCCAAAGGTTTTCCATCGATTTCTTACTTTTCTTATTTTAGGCCTTGTTGCCTTTTTAGCCCAATTAGCCCTCCTAGAAATTGAAATCTTGGATTTCCTCCCAAATATCCTTAGTAACCCACTAAAATGACTATGGATTCTTTATAAGTTCAACCTAGGCTCTACGATTTTCTAGGTTTTAAGTCCCCAAGTTGTCCCTACATAGGACTTCCAGTAAACCCCTTTTTTTAAGGGTTTCTAGGGCATGTTATCTAGTCTATTTTATTTTCTCTCAACAGATGCTCTATTTTCTTCCTTTGATCTTCTCCTTGCATACACATATCAATAAAAAATGCCCCTACACTCTCCACCCATTTATTGTCTTAAACCAATCCATCTAGCAAGCTCTCTTGACACTGCATTGTATAAGCTCCTAGCCAGAATACCTCTCTACTCACCTAGGGCTTGGTTGTAATAATAGATACCCTACAAAAACAAAATCCAAAATATATATTTACATAGTCCCCTAGTTGATTCCAAGTTTCCATTGAGTTTCAACCACGGGAACTCAAGTGGGAATCATATTTACATGACTGACACTAGACAAGATAGTGAACCAGTAAAACTTGAAGAATTTACAAAATGACTAAAAAAAATACTAAAATACCCAATCAACTCCACAAATATTAACTACATAACAAGTATCAAAGTCTCAATGCATTATATCAATCCATTCAATCCATTAAAGGTCTGGATGAAGGCTCTATTACACAAAACAATCTAATTCTTGCTCTTCTCAAAACATAATCCGTACAGTCTAAGGACCAACCCTTAGATTAGGGTTTTTCTAACCTTATATAGGTTATCCCTCCGTGATCATACCCTAAGGTTGGGATTTGAACACATTAAAAGCTACTTCCTAGATTTTAGGAAATGTTGTCATGACAACTTTTGCAAAGTTGCAAAGTTGTCATGAGCAACTTTTACAATTTTTGCAATTTGGACATTCCACTAACCTCACTTGCCTAATTTGATCCAAAATCACTCCATTGGATCCTAAAACACCTAACAACACTAAAATATCACCTTTCCCTTCATTTTGGGATTTTGGCCTTTGTTGATCAACTTTGACTTTCCTAGTCACCTAGTGCAAAACAAACCATTAGTACATTCTTGGACCACAACATAAACAAACCTAAACAACTCCTATTTAAAAAGATACCTTGGGACTTTATCCTTAGTCCTTATTTCCTTGGTGGTTGGTTAGAACCACCTACAAGCCAAAATTGTGAATATCTTCATTAATACCTTAAGGTGCTCATGCACCATTCTCCCCTTGCAATAAGAAATTCAAGGTACATGAGGTGTGAAAAAATCCAAATTGATGTCATGATTCTTAAAGTCACTCTCTTCCATTCAAGCAGCCTCTAACTCAGGTTGTTCTCCCATTTGACTAGATGCTCCATGTAATTCTTATTCCTAGTCTTCTTCTTCACTCTTGAATCCATAATTCTCTCTACTTGTGGCTTGATCTGATCAGGTACTTGGAGTTCTACCACATCCTTAGTCACCTTTGTACTATACTTTCCCTCATCTATCTCTAGACCCTTGTACTGAATCAAGTCCTTCACATTGAAAATAGGAGAGATGGACATTTCCTTTGGTAGAACTATCTTGTAGGCATTGGTACCATACTTAGCCAACACCTTACATGGTCCAATCCTCTTCATCTGGAGTTTTCTTAGTATACCCTTATGTAGCCTAGCTTTGTTCAAAAATACCATCACCAAGTCTCCTATCTGAAATTGTAATTCTCTTCTTCCTTCATCCTTCTTAGCTTTAAGCTTCAGATTTGCCTCCATTGGGGTCTTTTTCACTTTCTCATGGACTTCTCTCATTGACTGAGAAAATTCATCTGCATGTCCACTAATCCCTTCATAACCTTTTAGATCTCTAAGCTCAAAAAAAACCCTTGGATGTAATCCATACACAATCTCAAATGGACTCTTACCAATAGTCTTGTTTGCACTATCATTATAGAAAAACTCTTCTTGTGGGATGACTTGTTCTCATCCTTTCTCATACTCCTTAGTCAAACACCTTAACAAGTTACCAAGGACTCTGTTAATTACCTTTATTTGGCCATCCATTTGAGGATGATATGCAGAACTATGGGCCAAATTAGTACCTAGTCTTTTCCAGAGGGTCTTCCAAAAGTGTCCCATAAATTTCACATCCATGTCTGCATCTATGCTCATTCACAAACCATGTATCCCTACTATCTCCTTGAAGAAAAGGTGGGAAATGTTACTAGCATCATGTGTTGTTTTACATGGGATGAAGTGACTCATCTTAGTGAATCTATCCACTACCACAAACACACTATCCAAACCATTTGGTGTCCTAGGCAGGCTCACTATGAAATCCATACTTATGCACTCCCATGGTCTCTTTGGGATGGGAAATGGATGATAGAGACATGCATTTGATGATGTCCCCTTTGCCTTCTGACATACTCCACATTCCTCAACATACTTCCTTATATCCTTTTGCATTTTAGGCCACCAATAGAATCTGTCCACTAGGTCTAGGGTCTTGTTTAACCCAAAGTGTCCACTCAAACTGCCATTGTTCTTCTCTTGGATTAGGTTATCCCTCATGGAACCCCTTGGAACACATAGTTTTTTCCCACTAAACAGTAAACCATTATGTAAAGTATAGTCAGCATGTTCACCATGAAAATTATTTTCAAAATTAGCACACACCTTATAGATCTCTGAGAAATCTGCATCTCCTTCATAAATATCCTTGAATCCTTCAACCCATATTCTTTGCAACTATATCTCTTGAACAGTAAGAAACCTCCTACTAAGTGCATCTGCAACCTTGTTTTTTACTCCTTTCTTGTGCTTTATTGTGAAGGTGTATGATTGCAAAAACTCCATCCACTTTATATGCCTCAAACTAAGCTTCTCTTGTGTATTTATGTAGCTTAAGGCCTGGTTATCTATGTATACAACAAATTATTTTGGCAACAAATAGTGCCTCCACTTCTTAGGAGCTTGAACCAATGCATAAAGCTATAAATCATAGGATGAATACCTTGACTTTGCCTCGTTCAATCTTTCACTAAAGAAGGCTACTGGTCTTCCTTCTTGACTTAAGACTGTACCCACTGCTATGTTGCTAGCATCACATTCCACAATGAACAACTTTTAAAAACTTGGAAACACTAATATATGTTGGTTAGAAATTTCCTTCTTTAATTTTTCAAACCCTTCATTGGCTTCCTTGGTCCATATGAACTTTATCTTGACTCCACCCTTAATGGTATCTAGGATAGGTGCACAGATTTCATTGAATATTCTCACGAACTTCCTTTAGAATTGGGCCAACCCATGGAAGTTTCTCACTTTGATCCCTTTCTTAGGAGTAGGCCAACTCAAAATTTCTTCAACTTTTCTTTTATCCATCTTCAAGTCACCTTGGGAGACTACAAATGCTAGGTAGAGTAACTCTTGTTTCATGAATTCACTCTTCTCAATATTTATGGTTAACTTCTCTTCTTCTAGCCTCTTAAACACAAGTTCTAGGTGTTTCATGTGCTCTTCTTTTATTTTTCTTAATATGAGGATATCATCTAGGTATACTACCACAAATACCCCTATGTAATCCTTTAAGACTTCGTTCATGACCCTCATAAAAGTAATAGGTGAATTTTTAAGCCCAAATGTCATTACTAACCACTGATATAATCCCTCTCTAGTTTTAAAATTTGACTTCCGCTCACCCCCCTCTTTCATCCTAATATGATAATAACCACTTTTAATATAAATCTTTGAGAAGTACTTAGCACCCCCTGAGCAATCCATTAAGTCTTCTATTCTAGGAATAGGAAATCTATACCTTATTGTTATCCTATTTATTTCCCTAGAGTTAGTACACATTCTTCACTTACCTCTCTTTTTAGAAGCCAATACCACTGGAATAGAACATGGATTGATGCTCTTTCTTATCAGACTCTAGTCCAAAATCTCTTGCACTTAACTTGCAATCTCCTTATTCTTCTCTGGTGTCATCTTGTATGCAGCTTTGTCAGGCAATGATGCCCTTGGCACAATATCAATTTGATGACTGATTTCTCTTTTTGAAGGTAGTGTAGCTGATGTCCCTTCACATATGATGTCCTTAAACCAATCCAACAATTGTTTGAATTCTGTAGGAATAGGTGCTTGTTTGGGTGTCTCCTCCTCCTTTGGTTTCACCAAGATTGCATAACCATTCCTTCTTCCTCCTTCATGTATTTTAGGAATTCTTTCCCACTCATTAGAAGGGTATTGGAATCCATCTTCTCCACTATATCTTCCTCTATCAAAGACTGTATCTTATAAGTAACTTTATTCTTTTTGAATGATTACTTATTCTCATTGCCATGGTGGACTACCTCCCTATCATATTGCCATGGTATTCCTAGCAACAGATGTCATGCATCCATTGGTAGCACATCACAAAGTATCTGGTCTTGATACTTTCTGAAATCAACCCACACTTGTTCATTGACCAATATGTTTTGCCCCTTATTCAACCAAGTTACTTTGTAAGGACAAACATGAGGTATCTTAGTCAATTTTAAATTTTGCACTGCTTCTTCTGAGATCACATTATCAGTAGGCCCTAAGTCTATCATGACCCTACACACCTTGCTAAGAATCTTACACTTGACCCTAAAAAGAGCCCTCCTTTTTTTGTGATCATCCTTTGTAGGGTTTTTTATCAAAATCCTTCTAAGGATGAGATTATCTCCCTTCTCTGAATCCATACTTATCTCAGACTATTTGGTAATGTATTCTTCTTGCACATATGTAATTTTATTTTAACCTTGTGAAGATGATGGCTTATCCAGACACCTATAGGCAGGGTGACCCAATTGGCCACAATTATAACACTTCATTGAAGCAAAATGTGAGCTTCTCCCAAAACAACATGATCTGCCTCTTCCACCACTGTGAAAACCTCTGCCTCTATTATACCATGCTCTATTTTTTGACTCATGGGTTTGTTCAACAAAATTGGAGTCTCCTTGTCCTCTGGTCTCATTTCTTCTATCACTAGAACCTCCTCTATGTCCTCCTCTAGAGTCTCTACCTCTTCCTCTACCCCTAGAGTTTGAATCTTGCTTCTTTCTGAGTTTTTCTTCCACCTTAAGGGCCATTTGAAAACACCCATGCATAGAATTTAAATTAAAGAGGCTTAACTCTTCTTGAATGTTCCACCTAAGTCCATTGAGATATCTAGCAAATTTAATGCTCTCTATATCTTGCACTCTGGACCTAAGGCATAGTTTCTAAAATGCTTCAGTGTAGGATGCCACATCTAAATCCTTTTGTCTGAGATTCTATATATTTTTATGAAATTGGATATCATAATCCTCTGGTAGGTAATTTTATTTTACCTTAGCCACCATAGCCTTCCAATTGACTATTGGCTTCTTCCCTTCTCTTTCTCATTCTTCTTGCAAGAACTTCCATCAAGTTAATGCTTGTCCTCTCAATATTTATTTGGCTATCTTTCATTTCTATGCCTTTGTGATTCCATCACATTCAAATTTATTTTCCATACCCTCAATCCATTCCATCACCAATTTTGTATCCATTGGGCCAGAGAATATAGGGATTCCTTCTAATGATTTTTTATGTAGTTCCTTGAGGGCTTTGAGGAAAGGTTCCTTGGGTAATGGAGGGTCTGTTTCTAGTTTTGCCTCCTCTTCAACTTGATTCTTTCCTTTTTCTTTATCCTCTCCTATCCGTTCTTTCATCTTGCTTGCAGTTTCTACTATTGCTGCCAACTTTTGCTTCATGTCCTCCATAGCTTCTTCTATAATTCTATTCTTGACTTGTTTCTCTGACAAGTCTCTTGCCAAATCTGCATTGGTCACCATGGGGCTTTCTCCAATTGACTCACTTCCTTCTATCATACACAATCCACTTCCCAAGCCTTTCAATGGCTCTGATACCACTTTGATGGGGAGTTCTAACTCCCAAGAGATTCCTTTCTCTATTCAAGACCTACTATTTGGTCTTCCTAGGGTATCTTTCTATACCCTATCCAAAGGACTCTACTATGTGTATGCACCCTAAAATGGTCGCCTAGACTGTGGACCCCATTTTTCATTTTATCAATTTATCAAATTCCTAAATCAATGGTTTGGAACATTTTCAATTCAAATCAATTTCCTTGATCAAATTGTAATTAATTCAATATTTCCTAAGGTTTGATCATTTTTATTTAATTAAAAGATTTAATCTCCCTTTTAATTAAATAAAATTCATCTTATTTAATTAAATTAAATTCCTCCCATTTAATTAAATAAAATTCTTCTAATTTATTTAATTAAAAGAAAACCCCTCTTTTAATTAAATAAATAAAAATCCCCACTTAAAGCACTTTATTTGATGAAAAAGGAAATAAATTAAATAAAAATCTCTTTTTCTTCACATCTTTCTAAGTGGTGGGCTTTTTGCTTTTAATGAGCACATGGATCAACCAAGATTTAATCTCCACCATTGCTTATTTCTTTTTGCCTCTTAATCTCAACCGTTCACTTTCTTATATAAGGAAACCTCTCCTCATTTTCATATATAGAATTTTTATGTATTGTTATGTTGCAGGTTTGGAGAGCAATTTTGGAGGAGGATTTGAGCACTCAAGCTTGGATATTGCAACTTCTATCTTCTTGTCTTCTTCTTCTTCTTGCATCTATGGCTATTCATGTAGATTATATTCATATTAGATTAGATTCATATTTTCTTCATAGATTAAACTTGCATATTTTCTTTCATCGAATAATCATGCATTGTTATCATTTAGATTAATTTCCTTTTATGCATTGCAATCATATAGAATAGATTTCATTTTCATGCATTGAATCTCTCATTTCATGGTGTACTTGCATGGGCACAACTAGGTC
>MU228082.1:3021059-3031268 GCA_018584345.1 Thuja plicata
TCTTTGATAACACACTTGGAGAGTTTTGGTAGTCTCTTGTCCATCCACTTTCATACAATTTCAATCTCAATTAATATAATTTGGGTAAGACCATCCTCCTGATCCATATGTGCTAGGGTATTCACCTGAATTTATTGGGCACCTTTGTAGTAGTGTTGGCTTACGCCTCTTTACAAATTTTCTATCTCATCACCTCTTTTTTGGATAAGTTAATGTCGTTTCTATCCTAGTTTGGTACCAAAATTTCTTAGGGTAATCCTATTAGCTAGTACCTTTTCTTTCATGCTAGTTACAACAATATATCAAGTAAATCAAGGAAAATGACCTCAAGTGGTTTTTAACCAATTACCTTTAGTACAAACTTGCCAAAGACATAAGGGAAAGGAACCCATATTTGATCAATCACCTAGGAATACTTCAAAAGTGTAGTTTTATTCCAAGATTCATCTTAGTGAGTTGGGTATCCCCTTAGCTTCTTTTCACTCTTCTATGGATATGAGTTACACAATGACTCGGAGGGAGAAGGAAGCTAGGGATAAACGTTATGATGATATGTTTGCAAAGAGTAGAGATGCTATTTCATTCAATGGTTCCTCTCATAACAGTAGACCAGCTTCACCCCTTATTTCAACAAGATATCTAGATGCACACCAAAGGGCTGAGAGAGAGAGGTAAGAGACATGCTTATGATGATGAGTTATCACAACATGAGAACCAAGGAGATGAACTTTATGACACTCATGTCAATACAACTTATACCAACAACTTGTTTATAAATTCAAGACCAAGTTCACCACTCAAGACCTCTTTAGGTTACGTGAATGAAAGGATTAAGAGGATTGAGCATGAAAATAAAGAATTCCAAGATGAACAAGCTTGTAAGGAAGAACAAATTAGATGCCTAGAGTTGGAGAGATAGACTTTGGTAGAAATGGGAAAGAAATCCTTTCAAGAGGAGAAAGATAGGCTCTTGGCTCGACAACTCAATGATCCATTCAATAATATGCATGTTAGTGGTGGAAACAGTTCTTCTCCATCCACTCCTCCTAGGACTCCACAAAGTAGGAGACATTCAAGATTTCCATCATGATCTCCTAGCCCTAGAGAAAGAAGGGTTTCTAGACATAATCATTATAGGATACCAACACCTCCTAGGAACTTAAGACAACCTTCACAACGGGCTCATTATGGTTCACAATATGGGGGTAGTAGCTTGAGCTTTGATTGTACCTCCCAAGATTTCATGCAAATGAAACAAGAGCCACTTTTTCAACAATATGTGGAGAAATATTTGGAACAAAACAAGGATAAGTTCCTAGAGAGCCTAATCAACAAGGGTGCTAGGGTCCCTTACAACTTTGATGTGGATAAAAAGATTAAGAAGAAAGGTCCATCCCAAGAGGAGAAGCTCAATGAGATGCAAAGAACAATGGACAAGATGTTTGCACCTAAGAATTCTTTCTCATTGGACTCGATCTGTCCTAATCCTTTTGATAAAAGTGTTGACATGAAAGAATTTCCTAGAAAGGTTGAAATTCCTCAATATGAAAAATATGATGGGAGTGGAGATCCACATGATCATGTGAGCCAATTTTATACCACAAGTTTTGAGTTCCATCAAAATGAATCTTATCTCATGAGGTTATTCCCATGAAGTCTTAAGGGTCAAGCAATGGAATGGTTTACTAAGATAACTCCCCCTGTTAAGACTTTCAAAGAGCTTGTTCACAGATTTTTTTAACACTTTGCATACAATGTTTCAAGATCTATCACCTTGTTGGACTTATGTAGCTTAAAGCAGAATCAAGGAGAATCCTTTGTTACTTTCTTGCAAAGGTGGAGATGAAAATGCTCTTTCTATTCTATAACTATTCTTGACAATGAAAAGATTGACGTTCTTGTTAGTAACTTCGTCCCCAAAATGTGGTATGAAGTTGAGAAAATGGTTTTTGATTCATTTGACACCATGGTTGAAATCGCATGTAGAATCGAGGATGTTTTAAGAGAATAAACAATTTTGACTAAACATTGAAATAACAACAACAATGGTCAAAACAACAACTCTAGTAAGGATAAAGGGAAAAACCAATATTTGAATAGGAACAAACAAGTGGTCAATGATGGAGTTGTGGATTAATCCCAACCTAAAGATCAACCTGTGCTCCACTTATCTAGTACTATTCAAGCTATGAAACTCAATACATCCAATCGACAGGAAAGTAAGCTAAGATACCAGGGTAAGCCTAAGAGCAAAATGCGTCAATTTTCTAAACTTGGTGAGTCATATGAGAAAATTTTAAAGAAACTTATTGATAACAGTTTGACACATCCTCAAGATGCTTCAGATTTTCATTACCTAAAGTTAAACCACATTGGTGGAAGGAGAAAGCCTTTTGCATATTTCATAATGGTATTGGACATGACGTTGAACACTGCTGGAAACTCAAGCATATCATCCAAGATCTCAATGAGAGTGGACAACTTACAGTAGATGGATTGAACACCAACACTGATCATAAGGCATTCAAGGAACCTTTGCCCAAATATGAAAAGGGGGAGACCTCTAAAGTTAAGAATGGAAAAGCTGAGATCAATTATACTTACACAGATGCGGAGAATACTATCAACATGATTGAATTTGTGGACGAAAATGTCAATATGATGAGTGGAAGAGATCCTTATGGTTATGATTTAGATGAAGACTCTCCTCCCATTTTTGATAAAGAACCTATTGTGGTGCTAAGGGGTCCCAACTCTAGAAGGTCATCCCAAGCCCTTCATGTTGTTACCTGAAGTCAAGGTCTCATTGTCATTAGAGGACCCAATTCAAGCCAATCAAGTAAACCTAAGAAAGTGGCATCCAAGCCCGTCACCTTGAAACCAGATATTAATCCTAAATTGAGTTATAGTCTTGTTGATCAGTTACAGAGAACCCCCACTTAGATTTCAATCTTTAATCTCTTAGAGTTGTCCCCAAGACATAAGCAAATCCTTGAGGATGCTTTGTGCATGCCAAATGTCCCCAACAACTTAGATATTGATCAATTCCATAATATGGTTAATCACATTGCTAGCCCTCATTACCTTACCTTTTCAGAAGATGATGATAAAGCTTTGAGCCCTCTGCATAATCTTGCCCTTCATATTGAGGTCATGATCCATAGAACCTATGTTAGGCACATGTTGATAGATGGGGGTGTTGGGCTTAATATTTTTTCCTTTAGTCTTTTGAAAGAATTGGGTTATTCTGAAGAGGTTATAGATACCAAAAAAAGGATTACTATCAAAGCCTATGATGAGACAGAAAGAAGTTCCAAGGGGTTGGCCTTCCTTCCTTTTAGGATTGGCCCCATTGAAAAAGACATTGTATTTCAAATAGTTGATGTTGGACCCCTTGCATATAATATCTTACTTGGTAGAACATGGATTCATGATATGCAAGCAGTGCCATCTACCTATCATCAATGTGTTAAGTTCCCCTACAATGGAATAGAGATTTGTATACCTGGGGATAACACTTTATCTGTTAATTCAATTTCAGCAGGGGCTCATGTTCCCCTCAATAGAGAAGCAGAAGATTTTGATGCAACCTTAGCTGAATGTAAAGACAAGCTTAAAACAATAGACCTTGGTATGGGGGGTATACACTCAACTCCCTCACAACATTACCAGTTTCACCTCGGTCTTATGGAAAACCTTCAAAAAAAAAGAAACCTTCCTCTTCAGCTATGACTTTATTTGGAAAATTTGTAGAATCATCAGTGCCTATACAAGATGAGAAAGAGGAAACATTTGTTAGAGATTGGATCTATAGAGAAGAAAAATATATGCACAATGAGAACTTCTCTCCCTCTCCTAAAGCTTATGGAAGAGGGTATACCTTTGTCAAAAAGATGGGCTATCCCGGATATGGCCCCCTTAGTCACAATTTGGATGCTAGGTCCAAACCTCTTGATCATGCTAAATTTGGACGCAAGCCTAAGAAGCCAGTTGGCCTAGGATTTGAGAATTACAACAAGCACACTAATCCTCTCTTTAAAAAGTTGGATAGTGATGATGAACCAGATTATGTACCTAATTTGATAAATCAGCAAGATATGTGTGAAGATTGGGTTCCTTCCATTAATCTTCTTTGGGGAGATTCAGATATTTCAATCACTCATGCATCACTTGCAAATTTAGAACAAGAATCAGATATAGAGGATCCTTTGAGAAAGTGTCAACGAAAGAATATTGTTTGTTTAATAGAAAGAGAAAGTTCTACTTTTGATGAAACTGGACCTTCTACATTGTGATGTCCCAAACCTTCATGGTGTAAGCATCCTAGTCCCAGTTCAGATACAAGTTCTAATGAGTATGAATGGGACTCTTTTTCAGAGCCTTCCACAGTTGATAGAGATATTGATGTTGTTCACACTTATAGTTCTCAACCCAAGGTAGCCAACGAGTCATGTGTAGGATTAGAGGATTTGAGCCCACGTGTTGCCTTAGTGGACGATTCTTCTCTTGTTAGGATGAATCCTGATTTGGGTAGATTAGAGGGATACTTGATGGACTCTGACTCTTCAGTCACTAGAAATAATATCATTCACATTGATAACCTTGAACCAGTCATTGACTTGCCTCTTGTTCATCCTGACCTCATTGAGGTCCCAACGCTATCAAGAACCTAAGCTTTTAACATTCCAAAATGATTATGAGATAGTCTGTTACCTAAATGCCATTGAACCTGTAGTCTCTTCCACCAGTGAACTAGCTATTAGTATGATAGAGCTAGACATCAAGTACCTTAGTCACAAGATAAAAAGAAAAGAAAATCAAAAGAATAGGAGTTTTGATGGAGAAAACTACTGTGTGGCAGTGTCAAAACCAAAAAACGTAACATGAAATAACGTATCCAAGGGTGAAAACCTCTCTGAGGCGCCTAAGGATGAGGTACTCAATCATCTCCCTAGCTATTTTCAAGATAGATCTTCAGTGCTTATTGAACCAACCAAGTAGTCAATTTGGGTACGGATGAGGCTCCACAAATAGTACACTTGGCTGAGTCCTTGTCACCAATAGAAAAAAAAGGTTACACTAAATTCTTACAGAAAAAGAAAAACAATTTTGCATGGACTTATTCAGATATGCCAGGATTGGACATTAATCTTATTATGCATCACTTGTCCATAGCTCTAAATGTCAAACTAGTTAAACAACAATTGAGAAAGATGCATCCTCACATAGCTCTTCTAGTCAAAGTAGAATTAGAAAAACTCCTTGGTGCAAAATTTATAAGAGCTATTGCCTATATTGAATGGATATCAAACATTGTACCACTTTCCAAACATGATAAATCCATTCAAGTTTGCACAGATTTTAGAAATCTTAATAGAGCATGCCCAAAGGATGACTTTCCACTCCCTAATATAGACATGATAGTAGATATGACTGTAGGTTATGAGATTTATTCTTTGATGGATGGTTTTTGTGGGTATAATCAAATTAAGACTGAAGATCAAGAAAAGATTGCATTCACTTGTGCGTGGGGTACCTATTGTTGGAAAATTATGCCTTTTGGATTAAAAAATGCATGAGCCACCTATCAATGAGCTATGACAACCATTTTTCATGACATGATGCATAAAAACATGGAACATTATGTGGATGACACCTTGGCCAAGTCTAAACAAAGAGATACACACTTAGATGATTTGGAAGTTATTCTAGATCACATGGAACAATTTCAACTAAGGTTAAATCCTAAAAAGTGTGCATTTGGAGTCACCTCTGGAAAATTACTTGGATTCATCATTTCAGCAAAAGAAATAGAGGTGGACCTTGAAAAATTTCAAGAAATCATAGATATGCCACCTCCTAAAAACATTAGTCAAATGAGGAGTCTTCAAGGACGTCTTCACTCTATAGGGAGATTCATTTCACAACTGGTAGATAGAGCTCAACCCTTCAACAAGAACTTACACAAAGGAGTCAAATGTGTTTGGAATGAGGATTGTCAAAAGAGCATAGATCAAATCAAGAAGTACTTGGCAAATCCTCCTATTTTAATTCCTCCTATCCCAAGGAAACCACTTATTTTATACATTTTAGCAACCGAATCTTCCTTGGGGGCATTACTAGCTCAAATTTATGAAAATGGGAAAGAAAGAGCAATATACTACATTAGTCATACTCTTGTCTCATATGAGGTTTACTACACTAGCATTGAGAAATCTCACCTTCCTGTTGTGTTTTCTTCCTAAAAGTTGCGACATTACATGCTTGCACACACTATACACCTCATAGAAAAAATAGATCCACTCAAATACTTGCTAAGTAAGGCTTCCCTCACAAGTAGACTTGCTAAATGGATGATGATACTCTCAGAATTTGACATAGAGTACATTGAGCATAAAGAAATCAAAGGACAAGCCATAGCAGATCAATTGGATGATTTCCCAATACAAGATAATGCACCTATTCAAGTTGAGTTCCCAGATGAGCACCTCATGTATATGACTAAAATAACATGGAAGATGTTCTTTGATGGATCCTTTATGCAAAATGGTTCAGGAGCTGGAGTGTTGTTTTTTTCTCCTCATGGGTACACGATTCCTAAGTCCTACAAATTATTGTTCCCATGTACAAACAATATTGCTGAGTATGAAGCTTTAAAAAATAGACTTAAGATAGCCATAGAATGGAAAATTATAGAGTTACACATCGATGGGGATTCATAGCTGATAATCAACCAAGTTAATGAGGAATATCAAACAAAACATGAGAAAATGGTAACTTACAAGAAAATGGTTGATTCCTTGAAATGATACTTCACATTTGTCACGTTTCAGCAAATCCCTAGAGCAGAGAACAAAGCAGCTGATGCTATGGCTACACTTGATTCACTCCATCAGTTAGAGAAACATGAATCAAGATTTGAATTCCTAGTGGAAGAGCTACATCACCCTATCTTTGACTCCCAAGAAAGCCATGTCATTTGTACACTTGTTGGTCATGAGTCATCCTATTATGGTACCATTTACTCATATCTTCATGATGGCATTATACCTGAAGCCTTTAACCGATATGAACACAGGAACCTTACCCGAAATGCCTCTCGCCATTCCCTTATCACTGGTGATTTGTATAGGAGGGGTCTAGATGGAAAACTTCTTAGATGCTTAGAAAAGGAAGAATACGACCAAGCATTAGTTGACATCCATGAGGGCATCTATGGGGAACATTCCACTGGTCTTTCCATGGCCCAAAGTTTTCTTAGGGCAGGGTAATATTGACCTATGATGTTGATTGATGTAGTAGCTTTTGCAAAGTCATGTGAAAAGTGTCAAAAACATGGTAACCTAATACATGCTCTAGGCAGGGAGCTCATTCCTTCTATATCTCATTGGCCATTTTAGCACTGGGCCTTTGATCTTGTTGGGCAGATTCATCCCAACTCATCAGGTGAACACAAGTTTATCATCACTGCTACTAATTACTTCACTAAATGGGTAGAAGCTGTCCCACTTTCTATTGCCTCAGGCAAGACAGTTTCTCTATTCATTTTGAACCATATCATCTGTCGATATGGAGTGCCTTCTGAGATTATCACTGACAACGGAGGCTAGTTTAAAAATAAGGACCTTAAACAACTCTACAAGAAATTCAAGATTAAACAACATTGGTCCTCCATTTACTTCCCGCAAGGAAATGGTCAAGCAGAGGCATCAAACAAGACCATTCTTAAAATCTTGCATAGAACAGTCTATAAGAATGGTAGAGATTGGCATTTACATATAAATCTAGCTTTGTGGGCCTATAGAATGAGTATTCGTACTCCTACTGGGGCTACTCCTTTTGCCCTTGCATATGGTGTTGAAGCAGTGTTACCTTTGGAGGTTGAGATTCCTTCACTTAGAGTTTCTCTACATGGTCTAGTTACAGATGAAGATTACCACGCCATGAGACTTCAAGAGTTAGAACTTCTAGATGAGAAACGTTGAGCATCATTTGACCATATGAGGGTTTATCAAAAGTGCATGTCCAAAGCCTTCAACAAAAAGGTTCGTCCTAGAGAATTCAAAGTAGGAGATCTTATCCTACGTGAAAATTCTAAGAATCAACAACATAGAGATTAAAAGGGAATATTTGAACCTACTTGGCTTGAACCTTACATCATTACATTAGCTTTGGGTCAGGTGCTTATTTACTGTCTACAGAAGAGGGAGAGCAGCTCCTTGATCCTATCAATTTATTGCACCTGAAGAAGTTCTATCCATGATGCTCATTCTGTCTGGGGGCATCCTTTGTACATAATTATTGATCCTGCAAAAATCCAAAAAAATGATATATTGTTAAAAATTCTAAAAATCAGAAAATGTCCTGAAAAAATGATCATCTTAGTGAAAACCTAGAAATAGGTGCTTTGATGTATCTCCAAAAAAAATATTATATATTCCAAAAATACAAAAAAATCAAAAATTCAAAAAAAAAGTGCCTTGGTCAAAACTTTGAAACAGGTGCCTTGGTAGCGAAAATTCAAAAAAAATTATAAAAAGTCCTGAAAAAAATGAAAAGTGAAAAAATTGTAATAAAATCCAAGTGGTGAAAACCTAGAAATGGGCACTACTTGAGGCCTTTGCACCCCTGTTTCTTAGAGCGTGTCTGCAACACTTAGCCTTTCTCCATCATGCCTTGTCCTCGTTGCCTTGGTTTGGAATTGGTCTTTGTCTTTGTCTAGGGGGCATAACTATGTTAGCTTTGGTCTCTTGGATGCATTAGTCTTTAGGACACCTCCCAAATGGTGTTTTTCAACACCACCCCACCTATATTTTTTAATACCATCCTTGACATCGAGTGTTTTTCAACACTTATCGGTTTGGTCTTACCCAGTTTTGTCATGTGGTCTTACCTGCTTGCAAGCATTCAATCCTTATCCTTAGAACTCAGTATCAGTTAACACGCTTAAATTTTTAACCACAACACTTAATGCTTGAGTTATGTCATGATATTTTCTTTGTGTGCTGACTGTTATTGATTTTTATTGAGTGTCCTTGTCTAATAAGTCTCTCTGTGATGCATAGCTAGAGGACTTGGGGCATGGGGCATGTTTTTATTTACTTCCTACTTTATGATTAACTATTTTTGCACAACCATTTTGCTTGTCATCCTGGCCTTTATGCCTTGATGCAAGCGTGGTTTTTCTATATTAAATTGGGTAATCTAACATCACAATCATCTTGACCTTTATGTCTATGATTCTTGTGTTAGAATCTTTCCACATTCCAATCCGATATAAATCACATTCATATCTTCATAGTTGTGCTTGTAACTAGTGATGATTGTGTGATTTTCTGATGTTCGTTAATAATGGCCCAATGATGAAAATAAGTTCCTTAACATTCTCTAATGAATGATGAACGCAAGGTCCTATGTTACAGTTTCTCTATTGCAAGTGCACCTTTGCATTTTCATGTAGCTTGCATTGTTAGACCTCATGTTAGTTTACATTTTAGGCTACATTATGAGTTTGAGAGGTTTTCCTTCATCTTTCTTGTGGACTTTTAATCAACTATGATCACATTCTCATCTTCATTTCCTTATCTTCTTTCATGATCTCAATCAAAATTTTCTATCTTAAAAAGTTGATTGATTTTGGGGCATTCTCTTTCTTCTCTCCATTTCTTTCCACCTCTTCCAAACTTCTATCTTCCATTCGCTTTCACCCCACTTCTTTTCTTCTAATTCAACCTTGGGGCATAATCTTGCATGCTTGATGATCTACCTTGGTTCTATGATCCTTATATCTTTCATCTTACATCAAGAACCTTATCTTTAGTTCAATTTGATCAAATTTATCAATTTTTTGTTTCTCCTCTATCTCATTTTGATTTCAACCACGAGGGGGCAGTACCTATCAAACTTCAATCCTTGATTTAGCTTTATCAATCCTATCATTTGCTCCACTTGGGGCAACCTAGCTTGAGATTCTTATCTCGAACATGTCAATTACTTATTTACAATGGTGTTGACCTTGTCTTATTTTGCAATCAGCTTATTTTGTGTCCTAATGTCAATTACTTATATACAACAGTGTTGACGTCTGTGTTGTTTTGTGATCCCAAATCGATCTCACACTTCAACTGCATTCTTTGACTACATGTGTTCCTAGAATGATCACACATTAGTCAAAGAGGGGCAAATGTATGCACCCTAAAATGGTCGCCT
>MU228082.1:3031440-3064697 GCA_018584345.1 Thuja plicata
CCCTTTTAATTAAATAAAATTCATCTTATTTAATTAAATTAAATTCCTCCCATTTAATTAAATAAAATTCTTCTAATTTATTTAATTAAAAGAAAACCCCTCTTTTAATTAAATAAATAAAAATCCCGACTTAAAGCACTTTATTTGATGAAAAAGGAAATAAATTAAATAAAAGTTAAATAAAAATCCCTTTTTCTTCACATCTTTCTAAGTGGTGGGATTTTTGCTTTTAATGAGCACATGGATCAACCAGGATTTAATCTCCACCATTGCTTATTTTTTTTTGCCTCTTAATCTCAGCCATTCACTTTCTTATATAAGGAAACCTGTCCTTCTCATTTTCATATATAGAGTTTTTATGTATTGTTATGTTGCAGGTTTGGAGAGCAATTTTGGAGGAAGATTTGAGCAATCAAGCTTGGATATTGCAACTTCTTTCTTCTTCTCTTCTTCTTCTTGCATCCATGGCTATTCATGTAGATTAGATTCATATTTCCTTCATAGATTAAACTTGCATATTTCCTTTCATAGAATAATCATGCATTGTTATCATTTAGATTAATTTCCTTTTATGCATTGAAATCATATAGAATAGATTTCATTTTCATGCATTGAATCTCTCATTTCATGGTTTACTTGCATGGGCACAACTAGGTCAATCTGAGGGCCTCCATTACAAACCTTTGCACTCCATGACTAGGGAGCTATGAGTCGATATTTGAGGCCTCATTATTGAGCAACCTTGGATGGAATGACCCATAGAAGTGTGACACAGTTTCATCACACACTATGGTCCTCTACTTCTTTTAGAACTCTCCACCATCTTCAAACCACTCTCATATCCTTCTCAATCCAACTATGCACCCATAGGCTCAATCAAGCCAATATGCTCCCAAATTGTTCTTGGAAATAGGAATAGGTATCCTTACTATTCCTTGTTCACTTTCAACCAATTTTGATCCACTTTGATGGATTCTTCCAAATATTTTCCATCAAGTTCTTACTTTTCTTGATTTTAGGTCTTGTAGCCTTTTTAGCTCAATTAGGCCTCCTAGAAACTGAAATCTTTGATTTCCTCCCAACTATCCTTTGTAACCCACTAAAATAACTACGAATTATTTATAAGCTCAACTTAGGCTCTAGTATTTTCTAGGTTTTAAGTCCCCAAGTTGTCCGTACATAGGACTTTCAGCAAACCCCTATTTTTAAGGGTTTCTAGGGTATGTTATCCAGTTTGGTTTCTTTTCTTTCAATAGATTATCTAATGTTCTCTTCTAATCTTCTCCTTGCATACACATATCAAGGATACATGCCCCTACACTCTCCACCCATTGATTGACTTATACCAATCCATCTAGCAAGCTCTCTTGCCATTGCACTATATAAGCTCCTAGCTAGAACACCTTTGTACTCGCCTAGGGCTTGGTTGTAGTAATAGCTCCCCTGCACACAAACTCCAAAAGCCATATTTACAATATTTACATAGTCCCTACTTGATTCCAAGTGGCCATTGAATTTCAACCATGGGAACTCAAGTGGGAATCATATT
This sequence comes from Thuja plicata, assembly GCA_018584345.1. Lineage (NCBI taxonomy): Eukaryota > Viridiplantae > Streptophyta > Pinopsida > Cupressales > Cupressaceae > Thuja > Thuja plicata. The sequence continues at coordinate 3,032,990 of MU228082.1, forward strand.
TACATGACTAACACTGGAAAAGATAGTGAACTAGTAAAACTTGAATAATTTACAAAAAATCACTTATAGAAGTACTAAACTACCAAATCAACTCCACAAAGATTAACTACATAACAAGTATCAAATTCTCAATGCATTATATCAATCCATTAAAGGTCTGGATGAAGGCTCTGTTACACAAAACAATCTAATTCTTGCTCTTCCCAAAACACAGTTCGTATAATCTTAGGACCAACCTTTAGATCAGGTTTTGTCTGACCTTATATAGTTTATCCCTCCATTCTCAAACCCTAAGGTTAGGATTTGAACACATTAAAAGCTACATCCTATATTTTAGGAAATGTTGTTATGACAACATTTGCAAACTTGCAAAGTTGTCATGAGCAACTTTTACAATTTTGGCAAGTTGGACATTCCACTAACCTCACTTGCCTAATTTGATCCAAAATCACTCCATTGGATACTAAAACACCTAAAAAAACTAAAATAGCACCTTTCCCTTCATTTTGGGATTTTGGCCTTTGTTGACCAACTTTGACTTTCTTAGTCACCTAATGCAAAATAGATCATTAGGACCTTCTTGGACCACAATACAAACAAACCTAAACAACTCATATTTACAAACACACCTTGGGACTTTATCCTTAGTCCTTATTACCTTGGTGATTGGATAAAACCACTTACAAGCCAAAATTGTCAAGATCTTCATTAAGACCTTAAGGTGCTCCTACACCATTATCTCAATGGTAAGAGAGGAGATAACATTCAGGCCTAAATCCTAACATAAGCCCTCTATTATCCTTAAATAGTGGACAAGTATCTAGTTGAATACCTTCTCCAAATTCATCAAGGTGACGTGAATTCGCAAATCCTTGTTTGAGCATGCTTATGTTGTTGCATCTTTTTTGCATTTTGATTTGGTCAGATTTCAGTATGCATGCATGAAGGTCAATGTGGTATTGTGTCGTGATGTAAGTAAAAAAGTAATTAAAGGTTAATTATAAAGTTTAAATAATTGAATCTTCTAAGAATAACAAAATATTAAACATTTGTATTTATTAAAAGGGATTTAATTAAAATTCTAAAGATAAAGTTTGAAGATTTAATTAAATATTATGTCTAAATAGAAATTAAAAGGCATATTTAATATAAATAATTATTAATATGATACAAATTTTATTCCTAATTAAAAATAATAATATGCAATGTAATTGTATTTAAATAATAACAATAATAATAAATTGAGTTTTAATTCTAATTAAAAATTGAGTTTTGTCGAGAACTAATTATTTAATTTAAAAAAAAAAACAAAAAAAAAGAGAGAAGAAAATAAAGAAAGGATATTTATCTATTTAAAAAAATTGTATATATATATATAGATTGGGAAAAGAAAGTTGCTCTGGAAGTGGCTCACCTATAGGAGCTGCTCAATCATTGGGGCAATGATCCTTGCACTGTTGCTAGGGTTCCCCCTGATGCCATTTCTACTGAAGGTACTCCTCTTAGAAGCCGCCACTATGGGCGCAGCTCCTCGGCGCATTGCTCACATACCCCATGGTCTTAGGCACCCCGCCACCACTCTCTGAGAGGTGGTGATGATGGTTGGCAGTGCCGCTGAGCTTCTCCGCCTCACCGTACTTCTGGGTGGTCTCTAGCTCCAACTCAATCTGCCCCTCCTGATGCTCCTGGTTCTCATCATGGCTCTGATTGGCATCCTATCACTTCTTCCAAGTTTCCCCGCCTGGCTTTGGCCATTTCTCCACCCAGGGCAGAAGATAAAGATAAGAAAGAAGCTGAAGATGATGGATGGTCACTTCCCAACCCTCTTGTTAACCCCAATGATGTGTGGGGTTCTGATGATAAAGATCCTCCTCCTTCTGGCACCGCTCTTGCTGCTTAAAGGCTTTATGCCTTTTTTTTTTATGAATAGTTGTTTACCATTTTCGGCTTTGCTGTGTGAACTCTGTGGGGTGATTTCTATATCCCCCGGCCCCTTTTTGTAAATATGTAACTTTAATATTTTATTAATAGAAAAGGCACTATTCATCAAAAAAATAAGTAAATTGATTTTATTTTAAAAAAAATGAGAAGAAAAATAAAGAAAACAATTCTTTTATCTTTTTTCAGGGTTCAGTTTTTTAGGAAGTTGTTCTAGAAACCCTAGTGGAATAGTTTTTATTTAGGAGAGGATTTTTGACATTTTTTAAGGGGAAGACAAAGATTTTTTAGAACACAAGTTTTAGGAGACAGGTTACAGGTTTTGCATCGAGATTTTGAAGTTAAAGAATATATTTTTAAAGCTTGGGACTGAAGTCTACTTTTTTTCTTCTTCTTCTTCTTCTTCTTCTTCTTCTTCTTCTTCTTTGCAAGTCTACCTAGCGTTTTCAAGGTAGAATTTTCTAAGTCTTTTTACAGTTTCTATTGGAAATATTGTTTTCTCCATGCTTGCTTGATTGTGATTTGATTTTGAGTTAAGGTTCTTTTATTTCTAAAAAATCTATACAGATGATTAGGGTGTTCTTATGAGTTATGTTTATAGCTGATGAACTATAACTAATTGAATGTTTGAAGATGATAAGTTGATGATCACCGAGATGCAAAAGTGGATGTAAGACATTAAATTAGTTAGTGTGTTGTATTTTTATTGAAGTCAACTTGATATGGTTTGATTGTTCATACACATATTGTCATAACCTTGAAGATCTAAAAAGACATTGATTTGGTCGGTAAAACATAAAAGTTCTATATACACCGAGTGATAGTGAACATTGAGCAGTGCACAGTGTATACCGAGCACAATAGTAATCGAGCAAGAGTTAATGACCGAGCATAACTGAAGTTGATGACCAAGCATAAATGGAGTTAAAGAACGAAAAAATTGCTTAGCTGGCAGAGCTACAATTTAGGGATTGACTGATTGATTATTTTATTATCAATGATCAATTAAGCTAAAGCAAGGAAGGAGATTAAAAGTGTGTTTTATTCACAGTTATCAAGGAGATATTTATGGAATAAAACTAAAGAATATCTTTATGGGATAAAATAAAATCATGGCGAGTTTTACGGATCAAGGAGAGATCTACGACATAAACAAGGAGATTGAGTAGCTAATCATGTCTATATAAAGAGACAAGGAATTTATTATCAAATAGAGGAATGTTGATTATATTTTGTGTAAAGATAGAACTCTTCACGCAGATCTGATCATATAGGTTGAAGAATAGAGCCAAGGAATTATACAGACACCAAGCAACAGAGGACATAGCATTGACCGGGCAGAACAAAGAAAGAAAGCAAAGGAACTGAAGTATATATTGATCAGAGAGGTATTATTGGACTAGAAATAGATCAGAATATTTGCAAATCAAAGTTGTATTTTGAACATATCATTTACTGTATTAGTTTAATCATTGATTCAGAAAATCTCTTAACCGAGTGGGATTTAATAGTCCTTATTGGATTGAGATACTCAAGAGTATCAAAAGGTTTTCTTGTTGACAACATAGTGAGTGCTAGGTCAAAATACAAACTGTTGGTTTTAAAGCCTCTAACAAGGTTGCACTTAATAGTGTGTATTGTAACCTTTAAAAAGGTTGGCTCTTCACCGAGCTCACTTCAGAAGAGTGAAAATATTTTGAGTTACTGGTCCCAGGTGGTTTTTTCCCATATTGGGTTTCCACGTTAAAATCTATGTGTCACATTTGTATATGTTTCATTGCATTGATATTTTTTTTTACACATTACTGAAACTGGATTGGTCGGTTAACACTAAGTTTATTTTCTACTACTCAGTAAAGTCCATAAAAGATAAACAGTAATATCTTACCAAACAGTTTATATTTGTTAAGATTATTTATGGCATACATCTTGATAAAATCAGGACTATAAGATAACTGAAGGTATTATATTTGAGAGATATTTTTTTTGGTTGGAACTTCTAAAATAATTTTTAAGGCCATTGATTCACCCCCGCCCCCCTTAGTTATTCTAACATATAGCATGTTTGGTATTCTATGAGAATTTGTATGAAAACCCTAGGAAAGAATGATTTTAAAAGGATACATGTACAAGTCAAAGTTGTATTTTGAATAGTTCATTTACTGTATCAGTTTAATCATTGATTCAAAAAATCCCTTAATCGAGTGGGATTTAACAATCCTTATTGTATTGAGATACTTAAGAGTATCAAAAGGTTTTCTTGTTGACAGCATAGTGAGTGCTATGTCAAAAGACAAATTGTTGGTTTTGAATCCTCTAACAAGGTCACACTTAACAGTGTGTATTGTAACCTTTAACAGGGTTGGCTCTTCACCAATCTCACTTCAGAAGAGTGAAAATATTTTTGGTTACCGGTCCCAAGTGGTTTTTTCCCATATTGGGTTTCCACGTTAAAATCTATGTGTCAAATGTTTATATGTTTCATTGCATTGATATTTTGTTTACACATTATTGAAACTAGATTGGTCAATTAACACTGAGTTTATTTTTTGCTACTCGATAAAGTCCAGAAAAGATAAACAATAATAGCTTACAGAGAAGTTTATATTTGTTAAGATTATTTATGGCATACATCTTGATAAAATTGGGACCGTAAGATAACTGAAGGTATTATATTTGAGAGATAATTTTTTGGTTGGATCTTTTGGAATAATTGTTAAGGCCACTCCCCCTCTCAGTTATTATAACAATTGGTATCAGAGCTTTGGTGCCTGGAATAAAATTTTAAAGGGACTTAAGCTATATATCACAAGATGAGTAAAAGGGATGTGCCTAAGTCAAACATGGACAACTTTGCATCATGGAAAAGTGAGATAAGACTTCATCTATCTGGTATTGGAAATAATTTTACACAACACTTGGATACTGAATATGTTGCACCTACTAGACCTCTGACTATTGATCAATTGAGAGAGAAACATGAAAACAATTCTATAATGATAGAACTTGCTTCTTCACTAACTGATGTTGAATTTGAAGATTTGAAATCATGCACCTCTGCAAAGAAAATGTCGGAAAAACTCAAGCTAGTACATGGAGGAGATGCCAATGTGCTGAGAGCTAAAGATGAAAGCCTAAGAGGAAATTTTGATGACCTGAGAAGGAAAGAATGAGATCACTCAATATAGTGATAGAATCAAATAAGTTGTTAATGCTATCCATCAAGTAGGAGGATTAATTGATAAAGAAATAGCTGTAAGTAAAATTATGAGAACCTTACTATTTGTTTATGCTATTAGATTATTTGCAATTCAAGAAATGAGAGTAGTAGCTAGTAACAATGTTACTCTTGATAGTTTTATTGGTACACTTATTTCATTTGAGATGAACAACTATGACAACAGTAATCTAAATTTGAAAGGAGATATTGATGATAAGATTTTGATTATTGATATATTTGTTAATGATATCATATTTGGAGGTAATTATATGCTATGCAAGTCATTTTTTGATGAAGTGAGAAAAGGATTTGAAATGTCATTGTTTTTGTTAGTACTTTTTCTTGCAAAATCTGTATAAGCATCAATGCTTGATTCTATGAATCCCAACTTCTGATTCATGCAAGTAAAATTACTAATTAGTGAGGATTTGATCCTCCTTCTACTTTGAGCTCCACAGACTCAGGTGGGTGTACCTCTTGATTTATTTCTTTCCAATAAATCAGACTGTGGTTTCAGGATTCTCACAATGATTTACTAATATCTTTTATTGCAACTGATGTAGATCTTTAAAAGCCAATCCATGATTTTAACAAGAGTAAATAACATCATAGAAAAATGGCCAATGTGACAAGGATATTCATCCTTCTTCTCTTTGAGTTTAAAAATTAGGAAGGCTAACCTAAAGGATTTATTTCTTTAATGAATCAATTACAATGTCTGTATTATTCAATACAGCTCCTAAACATCCATGCTCTTAAACAAGAAATGAAAGATTATTCAGATTTAATTGATTGATGATGAAAACTACTAGACCAGCAAAGACCAATGCCCTATCTATTGCGCAACAGAGTCAAATAAACATACATCCATAGAAAACTCTCTAACGCCAAACACACAAAAACCAAGTGAAGTGCCTTACAAATCACTCTTTTCACTCCAATGCCTGGACATCAAATTCATGTGTAAACCTTGAACTCTTAGAATCTGTCTCTAAGATTTACTCCCTCCTTGAAAGAAACTCAAAAACACAACTCATAGCTACCTTATAACCAGTGCATTAAAATGCCTTAAAGATTAACACACAAGATTTCAAGACAAGACACAAAGATATCAACAAGTATTGAAAAGGGATTCCATTGTTCTTCATTAAATTTATATCTGATTTTGCATATTTACAAGACAAAGAAATCAGAGAGACAAGACTCAAAAATCAGGAAACTGCCTAGTAATATTAATTTCAACATCAATATAACAACAAAGAAGAAGAAAGATATAGGAGGAAAGGAAAGCCAAATTCAGCCACCGACACCTATCTATTTCCAAAACAATATCCTCTCCTCCAAAGAAATCTGATCTCCTTCAGCAACTGCCTCTTCTTGCAATCATTCTCTTTTTTAACCAATTTGATTCTAGGCTTCCTCAAAATTTGATTTCATTCTTTGAAAATACCTTCCGTGAATGCTTCTCTTTCAAGTTTGAAATAAAAAATATTTCACCTGATTATAGAATAAGACTATGTTTTAATGCTTTAATCTTGCACATTACTTTAATCTTTGCATTTAATATATTTTCTATGCAAATCTTCTTTACTTTCCCTTTTGATATTTATGCACGGACTATGATTTTTTTAATCATTTTACCTTTAAAATCCTACACATTTATTTGTCTTGTTTTATCTCCTTTTATGCATATTCTTGGCCAAAATTCACCAGATTTTTCCACTTGTCATGTATTGGTTCGCTTCTCTTTAACTAGGTCTAAGAACTCTTCCTCTAACCATGGTCTATCTGGAGACTGGGAGATAAGCTAGTCTCTAAGTCTCTGAATGTTGGCGCTAACCTTGGTTAGATCTAGAGATCAAGAGATAAGCCTTTATCTCCTAATCTCTGAATAGACTCAAGCTTAACCTTGCTTTAACCTTGGGTTCATCTTGGCTAGTGTATCTATGAATCTCAGATAGATTTTTCTAACCCTAGGTTTGTTGGGAGATTGCACACGATCCCTTGATCTAGATCTAATCGAACGGTTGGGCTTAATCTTATAATGAAATTGGCCTTAACCATTAACCACTCATGACTACATGCGGCAACTTACTAACTGCTAGTCATGGCATCTCTAAAGGTTTGGCCACTAACCACTAGCATCTGGCGACCTCGCGCAGCGGCATGGAAGTTAACTAAATTCTAGTTGCAGAATCTCTGAAGGTTTGGGTTGACCACAGTTTTGTCAACCTCTAGATGCATTCCCATCTAACTAGCATCTCTTGAGTCATGCACCCACCACATCATCCTCCATCTGGCCTCTTTTGCGACTGCAAAATCCAACTAGGCACACTGTTGATGTCAGCGTGCGATCGTGCCCCTAAAAACACCAGTCAACTCCATCCTTGTCACCACCTGCGTGCCACTTTTCTTCCATCTCATTGCCAAAATTTTCTATCAGCCGAATGGGTATGCTTCCCAAGGCACCACCCACGTGTGAGTATCAAGAACCTCCTGCTCTTCTTCACAATACAATATGTTTGTGTTTTTCCATTTAAACACTCTAACTTTCTTTCTCACCACCAATGTGGGATTAAACTTACAAGGTTTTAAATCCTTAACTACATTTTGCGCCCAAAAGTTTGGGCCCACCACCTCGAGCATTACCACTAGACAAGGGGTTCGCCATTGAGCCTCTTGGCTCTTTCTTTACATAGCATACAAGTGTTGGCATATTTAAGCACTTTGAAAGTTTTATCCCTAGTGAATGTGGGATATTAGCTTTTTCTTGTCTATGCATGAAAATAACCATTGCCTCACACGCTCAGAGTCATCTCATTGAGGCATTTGTTGCGTGCTTCCACTATGCTATTACTTTTTATAGAAGCTCCTTCTATTGGCATAGAATTCTTTCTTCATTATCATGTGCCAGCTTCTGTCTTCATTTACCATGAAACATCCCATGTCTATGTTTCCACATTCTCTAACCCACGCTATGTGCATTCAAATTGTTCACATGCCTTGTTCATTAAACAACAGCGTAGACCCCCTTTCTTATTCACACGTAGAGATCCTACATTTTACATCGGCCAAGTACACTTGCTTGGATTTTTTTGATCCTCTCAAAATAGTGCAGGATTCACACTTTGCATTGAGTTCTTGGCATTTAATGTGCCATGTCTTCCATTGCAAAATATCCTTCTCAGTCTGTGCAGGCTCCTGGTCTTTCCACATCCATACAGGCTGCTCCATCTTATTATGTGCAGGATTTTATTTAAATTTATTGTATAACCAAGCACTAGCTTCTACATTGGATAAGCTCTCCTTAGTGTTTATACACTTACCAGATGTCATTGGTTGAAAGTGTCTCTAAAGCCCCTTTTGAAATGCAGCCTCCTCTTGGAATATTTTGCAGACCAATAATGCATTTGCTTTGAGTTTTACAAAATGTTTTTTTTATGATACACTCCTTCCATCTTCAAATGTCTGCGCAATTTCTCAGTGGCATTTACATTTGAATTTTTCAAGGAATTCAAACCAAAACTCCATTAGTCTCCATTCATGCTCTGCCTTGCGCTGACACCTTGTGCATACATTGTGTTTCCTTCTTGCTAACTCCAGCACAGACCCTAGTTTATAGCACATCCTATCAAACAATAAAAATTCTTTTTCTATGCTTCCACAGTTTTTATTTCATTGGAGTAGCTCCTCGTTTTGCAAACTTCAACAAATCACACGCCCTGTGCTTTCCACATGCCTTGCCTCTGATCCCACATTCAGTTTGAAACAGTTCATTGATTCCACATTTCTTTCAAAGTCAACTTCATTGGCATACATCCATAAGTACCATTATTTAAATGAAAAAACAATTTAAAATAATAATATGCTTTTAAGACCTCATAAGCTGAGCATTGGACCTCACAAACAAATGACAAGTCCCTGGGAGCTAGTTCAAGGATTTCCACTCTTGAAAGCCACTTTCATTTTTAAAAAACCAAACTTGATCTACCGTGCAACTTAGACCATGAAGCATCGAACTGGCGGCCATTAAAAACAACTCATTACAATTCTTCAAATTGAACTCAATAACAACATCTGGCCTCAGGAGCCAGCTTTAAAAACTGACTAGAAGATCTCCCAGAGCTCTCAAATCCATCAGATATGAAGTCTTTCATGTTTTCTATCATTCTGCAAAAACATACCTCCATGATATTTTCATAGGAAAGACATTTTAATCTCTCAAGTTGACCACTTTCACAAACTGCAAATGCACTAGTCAAAACACATGCAAACCAACTTCAGATTCACTTCTGCAAATATCAAACCATGTTCTGAGACTTAACCACTGGTCTAGGTAGTACACTTACATATAAAGATTATAAATCCATAATTGGAATCCCAATAAACCCACTTGACATAAATCTATAACCCTCTGAAAATGAGTATCATGTAAAATTAATTTTGTCTAGCACTGGAAATATGCATAAAACATCTTCAGATTTGATTTCAAAAACTTATTAGATGAGACCCTTATAATCAGAACCTTGGACATGGATTCACTTTCACACAAGGAAAATTAATTTTCCATTAACTTTCTCCGATGATCAACTAATCAATCAACATTTCTTCTCAAATTCAACCATTTAATAATTGTTAACTCAAACTCAATAAAAATGCAGAAACTAGATTTGGAAAGGGTTGGGCAAAGTGATCAATTGGATTGATCAAATTCTAGAAATCTCTAAGGAAGTACACTTCTAGGTTTTCAATGCAGGGGAACAATCAACATCTCATGTCCTCGAATGGGGTACAACTTGTAAGGCCTCAAAGTAGGCCACTTAGAATTTTGCATTCTCAAATTCTGAGAAACTAAAGAAAATGCAAACATAATAGATTTGGAAAACTGATCAAATGAGATCACAAGGGTCTGAAAATGGTCATAGAGATTCACTTTCATTCCTACAACACCTTGGAACACTCTATACATCATGACTAACAATCTGGAAAAATATGCATATCTTCGAGGTAGGTCACTTAGAAAACACTGACAACATGCAAAGTGCAGATTTGGCAATGACCTCCAAATGGCTATCCCCAAAGCACATCCAAGCTAAAAAATAAGAGTCAAAACCCACTAAATTTTCTTAATGATAGGTGAGGAACACATCCCCCAAGTGGTTTTTTACAAAAATCTCCAGGTCTCTTTCTTCTTGCACTCAAAGTTGACCTCTTACAAAAGTTATTTTAGCGGCAATATCTTGCACTTAGAGAAATTTTCAAACTAGTCACTCTAAAATTTATCCGAAACTTTAGAGTTCCAACAGTTTGGAGAGATCAATTTTTTTTCTTGGTCTATAGATTCTTCAATAGGCTGAAGGCATCTACATCACACAATGAAAATACATCAAAGAAGTTTTGAAGATATTCAAGATGGGGGACTCCGAACCAGTTGGAACACCTATGGCAACTGGATGCAAATTGACAAAGGAAGACAAGACAACCAAGGTAAATCAGACCTTATATAGATCTATGATTGGTAAACTAATGTATGTTGTACACACTAAACTTGATAGAGCACATGCAGTTGGTATAGTTGCAAGATTCTCTACTAACTCTAAGGAATCACACATGACTATTGTTAAAAGAATTTTGAGATATCTGAAGAATACTGAAGACTCTGGTTTGTGGTACAATAAAGAAGGAAAATTTGAACTACAAGGTTATACTGATGCTGATTAGGCTGGAAACAAAGATGATAGAAAGAGAACTACAAGAGGAGCATTATTTATGGGTGACAGACTTGTCACATGGATAAGTAAAAAGAAAGGATGCATATCTCAATCAACTGCAGAAGCATAATATGTAGTTGTTGCTACAAATTTCTGTAACATTGCATGGATCAAAAAATTGCTGAAAGGTATGAATGAGGAAATTCTGTTTGGAACAACAGTCCACAAGACAACTCAGAGTGGGGGTGAATCAGTTGTAATATAGATTATTAAAATTTAAACTTTATAAACCAAATATTCAAATGTAAATGATAACATAGTAAATGCCAACACCTTAACACACTACTTGTTGTCGAGGAAACCCTGTTAAAGGTAAAACCCCGGTGGGAATTAGCACCCACAATTAATGTACTGAGAGTATAGTATCCCTGTTAAAATATTTTAGCCCTGTTAGGATCTTGTTACAATGTTAAAGTACATATTCCTTGTTAGGAGATAGACCCTGTTAGGAGTCAAGATAAATACTAGGCTCACTACCCAGGCACACTACCCAAGTGTATATAGAAAATATACAATCCAGTGAACTGTCTAGAAGCAACTGTCTTTTCCTGGTCAGTACCAATGAAGTACTCTTCTCATAAACTCTGCTCTACATCCAACAGTCAAATAATCCTCATAGCTTTCACTTCTTTTCTTTTTCAGTCTCTGTCACATCTTTTCAAAAGAAAAGATCACTCATATATACCCTCTTACAATAATTCATTAGGTCGGCCAATTAGGCTTTCCTAATATACAAATAATAATTAGGTTGGCCAATTAAGGCTTTCCAATGTACAAATAATTATATAACCCCTTGCTAAGATATACACAGTACCTATAGCAAGTAAACATCAAATATAATCCATCACTTATACTTCCAGATCTACAATCCATGCTCATAATTCATTTTACATGCTACATGTCTAAAGTTGGCCACCAAATAGGTCTTCTCCAGAATACATTCCACAACTGACATCACCGGTCATCAAACAATAATCGAACTCAACCTGTTATTCCAGAATATGTCAGTTTTCCACCAGTAAGCTCGCTTCATCTGAAATATCTTCACCAGAAAGATATACCCAAAACATAGAGACCTATTCTGTCAAGCATCAAGCACAGTTACAGTCTAGAAACTAGTCTTCACCAAATCAACTGTAACATCCGCAATATTTAACATAAATCCAAGCGACCTTAGGAATAAGGTCAACATAGATCCTTCTACATATATCCAACTTCAATCATTCTGAATCATCCGTAGAGTGTACGTACACTTTTGTCAGTTAAGTAATCAGTTTGTCCTCTCCACAGAAATATATGTTGACATCAGTGACAAAACATGAATATCAATAGCATGATTAGTACCCAAAATTGATATCATCCAACAATCTCCCCCTTTTTCATTTATGGAAACATATGGGAAAATCCATATGCATCAACCCAAAAGTAGTCTTTCTCAATACAATCTTCTCAATATCCTCAACAAAAATCTCCCAAAATAGTAGGGATTTTCACATAGATTCCTTCACCCTTTGGCAGCAATGGCAAAGGGTGTCATAACTCATCTATAGTCATATGTAAGGTGTAGCTTTTTCAAATCTTCATGTCCATCAACCGGGTACAAGATCACCCAAATTTACTCCATAGTATTCTCCTGCGGTCACTCCCCCTAAGGAGTAGATCCATACATCAAGTCCAGAGAATGATATAGCTCTGAGATCCACTGGACTGATGCATATCTGCATAAATTAATTACCACTAGGAGGGGTCATCACTACAAGCATACTTCTGAGATAGTCAAAAGCATCTTTTGGAAAAGGTTTTGTAAAAATATCTGCTATCTGTTCCTTTGTTCTAATGTACTCCAGTTTAATATCTTTATCTACTACCTTCTACCTCAAGAAATGATACTTAATAGAAATATGTTTAGTCTTTGAATACATTATAGGATTCTTTGACATATTCACTATGCTAGTGTTATCACAATGGATAACCACTAGTTCTTTAAAAATTATTCCAATATCTTTCAACATTTGTTTCATCCAAACAACTTGTGTACTGTTTATTGCAAAAACAACATACTTTGACTCAGTAGTAGATTGAGCAATATAGTTATGCTTTTTGCTCAACCAAGAAACCAATCTTTTTCCAAGGAAAAATGCACCACCACTTGTACTCTTTCTATCATCCACATTACCTGCCCAATCAGCATCAGTATAAGCCTGCAAAGTATAATATTCTGATTTCTCATACCACAATCCATATTCTATTATCCCTTTCAAATATCTAAAAATTAATTTTACAGCAGTAAAATGTCTCTTTAGGATCTACCTGATATCTAGCCACAATTCCAACTACATTGGTAATATCTGGTCTAGTGTGAGTTAGATATTGTAGACCTCCAATCATCGATCTTTACTTATTCTATACAACACTTTGAGTCTCATCACTATTAGTCAGTTTTTGTCCAGTCACCATAGGTGTCCCAATAGGTTTACAATCTTCCATTCCAATTTTTTTCAACATTTCCTTAAGATACTTGGTCTGAGATATAAAAATGTCATTCTTACTCTGATTAATTTGTAAACCAAGAAAAAAAAATTTCTCACCAATCATTGACATCTCAAATTCATTTTCCATTTCTTTAGCAAACTTATAACTCATCTTATCATTGCCTCCAAAAATGATATCATCAAAAAAAAATTCTACAATTAAGATTCCATCTTCATCATTTCTCAAATATAAATTACTATCTGCATTACCTTTTCTGAAACCAAGACAAAGTAGATATTTGTCCAGTCTTGCATACCATGCTCTTGGTGCTTGTTTCAATCCATACAGTGCCTTCTTCAGTCTGCAAACCATGTTTTCATCATCTGTCAAAGGAAAACCATAAGATTTCTCAATGTAAGCTCCTTCTAGATCACCATTCAAGAATGTTTACTTCACATCCATCTGATATACTTTAAATTCTTTATGTGCAACATAAGCAAGAAATAATCTCACAGCTTCCAATCTAGCAACAGGAGCAAATGTTTCTTCATAGTCTATGCCTTCTTGTTGCGAATAGCCTTTAGATACCAGTTTAGCCTCATTTCTTACCACTGGTCCTTCCTCATCCATCTTATTTCTAAAAACCCATTTAGTCCCTATCACATTTTTTATTCTTATGTCTTGGAACCAATTCCCAAGTATTTCTTTTCTTTATCTGTTCAAGTTCTACTTACATAGCTTTAGTCCAAGATTCATCTCTACATGCCTCATCAGTAGTCTTTGGTTCAACTTGAGAAATCAAACATATTTCATCTCTAGCTCTAGATCTAGTCATCATACCTTTACTTGCATCACCAATAATTTGATCTTCAGGATGGTTATTTTTAACATACCTTGGTTTCTTCAATCTCTCATTAGCTTTAGTTTGTTCATATTCAATCTCATTCTTGATCATCAAAGGTTCTTCCGGTTCAATAGTGACCTCTTTTATTTCTGTTATCTGACCACAGTCATATATCCTTTCGTGAATCTAAAAATTTTCATCTATCCTCCTCGCATTGGCACTTTCAATCAACTTTCTCAATCTCATATTGAAACATTTATATGCTTTACTCTTAGTGGGATAACCAAGAAAAATTCCTTCATCACTTCTAGCATCAAACTTGCCTATCTCATCATCTCTCTTGAGATAACATTTACTTCCAAATATTCTAAAATATTTTAAAGTAGGTGTATGATCAAACCATAATTCATAAGGAGTCTTACTTGTACCTTCTCTTATTTGAATTCTATTCAGGGTGTACACATCAGTGCCAATTGCTTCTCTCCAGTGAACATGTGACACATTTGCTTCTAGCAACATAGTTCTTGCAGCATCAAATATAGTTATGTTTCTTCGCTCTTCTATCCCATTCTGTTGTGGTGTCCTAGGTGAAGATTTTTGTCTGTATATTCCATGTTCTTCACAGTATGAATTAAATAACTTTGATGTAAACTCACCAGCTCTGTCTGATCTCAAACATTTTATCTTCAAACCAGTTTCATTTTCAAATTTCTCTTTAAATAACTTGAACTTGTCAAATGCTTCAGATTTCTCTCTCAAGTATGTAACCCACATCATTCTAGAAAATTCATCAAAAATTTGTATAAAGTAACTTTTAGCATAGTATGGTCTTCTTCTTTTAGGACCACACAGATTTGTATGCACCAGATCCAACTTCCCTTTTTTTGAATAAGCTTTGCTTTTAAAAGTGCTTCTAGTCTACTTCCCCATAACACACTCTCTACACATAGTGTTAGATGGCTTCACAATTTTAGGTAGATCTCTTACTACTTTTTTCATACTTGCCTACACAATGTTGTCAAAGTTAACATGACAAAATCTTTTGTGCCATAACCAACTGTCAGTAACCTTCGCAATAAAACAAGAAGCTTCAAATGTGTTCAATTCAAATACATTACCTCTATATTTAGTACCAGATGCGATCAAGTCTCCTTCTTTACTTATGATAGAGCATTTCCTATCAATGAATTTTAATTGATAACCTTTGTCTACTAACTATCCAACACTCAAGAGATTATGCTTAAGTCCATCAACAAGTAATACATTGTCAGTGTTAGTCTTTCCATCCAAAGAAATAGATCCAACTCCAATAATAAGGTTAGGAGTATTGTCACCAAATCTTCCAACACCACCATCATGTCTTTTCAAACTCACAAACTTTTTTTTATCTCCAATCATTGATGTGAACAACCATTGTCTATAACCCATTCAGATTTCTTTCCAATACAGGATACTAAGGATTTTTCTTCATGCATAGGTTCATCATCCTTAATAGAAATAAATTTGATTTCATCATAGTCATCATCATCAGATATACCCTCACTAGCATAATAACATTCCTTGAATT
Organism: Thuja plicata; assembly: GCA_018584345.1. NCBI lineage: Eukaryota > Viridiplantae > Streptophyta > Pinopsida > Cupressales > Cupressaceae > Thuja > Thuja plicata. The sequence continues at coordinate 3,048,802 of MU228082.1, forward strand.
TTGAATATTTGGATTTGAAAAACTTAGTTTTGTGCTTTGGAACTCTTGTAGGACATCTAGATGCAAAATGACCAATCTTGTTACATGAAAAACATTTTAGAGGTAATTTGCCTTCAAATTTTCCCTTACCTCTCTTTTCTCTTCTAGCAATCAGTACCACAACTTCATCTATCTTTATTTATTCTTCTTGTATTTGTTCCCATTCATCAGAATATTCTCCAAATTCTTCTATCATATTACTACTGCTGGTGCTTGCATTTCCACGTAAGGTCTTTTTATTCTTATGCATGGTTGCCTTGAATGTTGACCCAACTTTAGGTAAAGTGTCTCCCAATTATGAGGCCTCAAATGTAGTTATCTTTCCAATCAACATCTATTTAGTGAAGTTCGGTGTCAAAGGTATAATCACCTCTATAGCTTGTACTTTGGTTCTTTATGTAGGTGTTAAACATCTAAGTATCTTCACAATCACTTCTTCCTCACTGTAAGTACCTCAAGAGTTTCTAATACCAGTAACCACTTCAGTAATTCTCTATCCATATGCCCTAATGTTCTCATCTTCAATGATTCCATATTTTTCTTCCATTTTTGTAGCTTTGTAAACTTATCTCCTTCATAGAGTGCTTCCAATCTTGTCCAAATCTCATGTGCAGAATCCAAGTCTTTTACTTCAGTGAATTCTCCTTCTAAAAGTGCACTGATCAAAGATTCCCTTGCAACCATATTACATGAAAATAAATTCTTTTGATCTTTAGTAGCCTTCTCTAATTCATCCACAGTCTCTATCTTTTCATTCTTCTTTGTGATCAACCAGTAATCAATTCCCAGACATAGAAAATATGTTCTCATCTTGTTCTTCCAACTATCAAAGTTTTCAGGATCAAACTTTGGACTATCCTGTAGTAAGACATCTTCAGAATCACATCAAGATGTTAAAGTTTCTCTCTAAGGACCACAATCTCTTATACCAATTGTTAGGAATAACAGTGCACAAGACAATTGAGAGGGGGGGTGAATCAGTTGCAATATAGATTATTAAACTTTAACTTTATAAACCAAATCTGCAAATGTAAATGATAACACTGTAAATGCCAATGCCATAACACAATACTTGTTTTTGAGGAAACCCTGTTAAAGGTAAAACCCCAGTGGGAATTAGCACTCACAAATAATGTATTCAGAGTAGAGTATCCCTATTAAAATATTTTATCCATGTTAGGAGCTTGTTACAACATTATAGTACATAGTCCCTATTAGGAGACAGGCCCTGTTAGGAGTCAAGAGAAATAGTAGGCACACTTCCCAAAGAAGGTTAAAGCCACCCTCAAGGATTCACAATCTAAACAAGTGTATATAGAAAATATAAAATCCAGTGAACTATCTAATAGAAACTGTCTTTGCTTGGTTAGTTCCAATGAAGTACTCTTCTCATAAACTCTTCTCTACATCTAGCAATCAAACAAGCCTTGCAGGTTTCACTTCTTTTCTTTTTCAGCCTCTGTCACATATTTTCAAAAGAAAATATCACTCATATATACCTATTATGTGCTTTAATGTGACCTCTAAATCAGGCACAAACACAACATAGTCCTTACTCAATCATCAAATTTGCAAAGATGAACATGAATTTCCCATTTCGCAAACTTGATTGAAGTGACCTGTTGCCTCCTATTTAGTTGTAGATGTCGAATTTACTCTCAAAACAAGAGCCAACAACCTTAACCGTTGCTAAAATGGAGGATTTTTAAAAGTATGATAAAACTTGAAATTGAAATTATTTGATATGAGATACAATTGCCATCTAAGAATTGAAATGCATATCTAATCTAGAAAGCTTGAAAGATGATAGAATTGAGCTATTAGATATGTAAAAAAGCTATATTAGAATTCAACATGTTACTAATCCAAATGAAACTAAAGCTAATTAAGCAAAAAAGCTTGAAAAGATGATAAAAAAAAGATAAAATTTAACTATAGTTTTGATGCTCTCCAATTCATCCTCTCAAATGAAGAAAATGAGGCCCATAATATAGAACAACCTAAGAAGGGAATGAAGAGTTTCTTGAAAAGAAACAGTTGACTCTTCATTTCCATGGGGGAAGGTGAGACAATTTTTGAAGGAATTATTCAATTAAAGAATGAATTATTGCCACATGAGTGGCTTTTCACATGGAATTCCTTTTTGAGGATAATTCATCCTAATAATTCAATAACTATTCACTTCCTTTTTGATGTGTATTAGCTAAAGGGGGTGGAATTAATTTAATTTGAAATAACTTAGGAATTTTGAATTAAATTAATTAATCATAGGGACTTTTAGCTAATAAACCTTGATAATTTAGGAATTAAATATAATGTGAGATTTATGCAAATTCAGGTTTTCTGCATTTGAGACCAAGTCAATTAAAGTCAATTAGAAAGAGAATTTGCCTAGTACAATAGGACTTTGATGATGAGAAAATGCACCAAATTTGATTAGAATTGTAAGGTGCCAATTTTGGGGTGTTACAATACCCTCTTACAATAATTCATTAGGTCGGGCAATTAAGCTTTCCTAATATACAAATAATTAATCAGGTCAACCAACTAAGGCTTTCCAATGTACAAATAATTATATACCCCTTGCTAAGATACATAGAGTACCTATAACAAGTAAACGTCAAATATAATCTATCACTTATACTTCCAAATCCACAATCCACACTCACAATTCATTTTACACACTACATGTCTAAAGTTGGCCACCAAATAGGTCTTCTCCAGAATACACGCCAAAGCTGACGTCACCAGTCATCAATTAACAATCAAACTCAACCCTTTATTCCAACATATGTCAGCTATCCACCAGTAAGCTCGCTTCATCTAAAATATATTTGCCAGAAAGTTATACCCAAAACATAGAGACCTGCTCTGTCAAGCATCATAGTTACAGTCCGTAAACCAGTCTTCACCAAATCAACTGTAACATCCACAATATGCAACATAAAGCCAAGCGAACTTAGGAATAAGGTCAACACACATCCTTCTACATATATCCAACTTTGATTTTTCTAAATCATCTGTACAGTGTTCGTAAACTTTTTTCAGTTAAGTAACCAATTTGTCCTCTCCACATAAATATATGTTGACATCAGTGACAAAACATGAATATCAACAGCATGATCAGTACCAAAAACTCATATCATCCAAAAAATTCTTGACCCAATAATTATCTATTGTGATAATACAGGTACTATAAACATTTCAAAGAACACTATGATGCATGCTAAGACAAAGCACATATCCATTAAGTATCATTACTTGAGGGAACAAGTACAAGAGAAACAAGTAATACAGGAATATGTACACTCCAAAGAACAACTAGCAGACATATTCACAAAACCATTGCCAAAAGCTACATTTGAATACTTGAGATATAGACTAGGGGTTCGTCCCTTGTCTACTGGTCACTAAGCTGACTTGGAGGTTGCATCGACCTATACATTATTAGAAGATTAATCATGTTGATGCAAGCTAAGATATGGACTATAATGACATATCAATACACTAAAATTACTTATCTGAACCACACACCAGAGATATTGTTGGCTACTACAGAGCTGTATATTTATTTTTTGCATTGTTGTCAAAGGGAGAGAAAGGTTCAATGAAATATCCACAAAAGGGAGAAGAGATTCTACAACACAAAGGGAGAGAATATCTAAAGGTTACTATCAATGAAATAACCATCCATCAAAGGGAGAGAATTGGAGAGAGTTAACACTACATATCTATCTAGAAAAGGGAGAAGAGATTATAAAAGAAAGGGAGAGATATAATTGATACACCTATCCATTGAAGGGAATAAAGAAAGGGAGAGCACACAACATAATCAAATCTACAAGGAGAGTTGTATGGTAAACATTTTTTTGCAGTGATTAAACATATTAAATATGAGCTAGAAGATCTTACCAGGATTCAAATATTTGAATTGGTTATAGAACAATAAGTTTGGTATGTTATGGCATGTTTTATACTGCATATTTCATATTATGTTGCCATCAATGCCAAAGGGAGAGATTGATGAACTATAACTAATTGAATGTTTGAAGATAATAAGTTGATGATCACCGAGTTGCAAAAGTGAATGCAAGACATTAAATCAGTTAATGTATTGTATTGTAATTAATGTAAACTTGATATGCTTTGATTGTTCATACACATGTTGTCATAACCTTGAAGATCTGAAAAGACAAAGTTTATGTGGTTGGTAAAATATAAAAGGTTTGTATACACCGAGTGACAGTGAACATCGAGCAGTTCACAATGTATACTGAGCATAGCAGTAACCGAGCAAGTGTTACCGAGCAAGACTTAATGACCGAGCATAAATGGAGTTGATGATCGAGCATAATTGGAGTTAAAGAATGACAAAATTGCTTAGCTGGTAGAGCTACAATTTAGGGAGTGACTGATTGATTTTTTTATTATCAACGATTAGTTAAGCTAAAGAAAGGAAGGAGATTAAAAGTGCATTTTATTCACATTTATCAAGGAGAGATTTACGAAATAAAACTAAAGGAGAGATTTACGGGAGAAAAGCAAATCATGGCAATTTTTACAGATCAAGGAGAGATCTACAAGAAAAACAAGGAGATTGAGCGGCTAATCATGTCTATATAAAGGGATAAGGAATTCATTATCAAATAGAGGAATGTTAAGTATATTTTTTGTGAAGATAGAACTCTTCATACAGATCTGGTCATATAGGTTGAAGAACAGAGCAAGGGAACTATGTAGACACTGAGCAATAAAGGACAGAGCATTCACCGAGAAGAACAAAGAAAGAAAGAAAAGAAACTGAAGTATATATTGATCAGAGAGGTATTATTGGACTAGCAATAGATTAGATTATTTGCAAATCAAAGTTTTATTTTGAACAGATCATTTATTGTATCAGTTTAATCACTGATTCAGAAAATATCTTAATCGAGTGGGATTTAATAGTCCTTATTGTATTGAGATACTCAAGAGTATCAAAAGTTTTTATTATTGACAACATAGTGAGTGTTAGATCAAAATACAAACTGTTGGTTTTAAAGCCTCTAACAATGTTTCACTTAACAGTGTGTATTGTAACCTTTAACAGGGTTGGCTCTTCACTGAGCTCACTTCAAAAGAGTGAAAATATTTTGGGTTACCAGTCCCAAAGTGGTTTTTTCCCATATTGGGTTTCCACGTTAAAATCTATGTGTCACATGTGTATATGTTTCATTGCATTGATATTTTATTTTACAAATTACTGAAACTAGATTGGTCGGTTAACACTAAGTTTATTTTCTACTACTCGGTAAAGTCCATAAAAGATAAACAATAATATCTTACCGAGCAGTTTATATTTGTTAAGATTATTCATGCCATACATCTTGATAAAATCAAGACTGTAAGATAACTGAAGGTATTATATTTGAGAGATAATTTTTTGGTTGGAACTTCTGCAATAATTTTTAAGGCCACTGATTCACCCCCCCCCCCCCCCTTAGTTATTCTAACATNTTCCCCCCCCCCCCCCCCCTTAGTTATTCTAACATATAGCATGTTTGGTATTTTGTGAGAATTTGTATGGAAACCCTAGGAGAGAATGTTTTAAAAAGGACGTGTTGTGTATCCATTAAGTTTTTTACCAAATTATAAAAAATTAGTTGCATAAGTTTCAACTATATTGAGGAATCTTTTATTATGAACTATGTGTATTGTAGATACCTATAAGTAAGGATATGGGTCTGAAAACATACATTTTTATATTAAGGTTTTGAAGAGTCTAGGTAGGGAATAATTTTCAATTTAGATGTCACCTTAAAAATATAAAGACACTTTAAGATACCCATTTGTGTTTTTTTAACATATATCAAAATCAAATAGGGTTCCTTTGTACGAAAAGGGTCAAATATAGGCTGTTATAGTGAAATTAGGCCTATTTGAGCTTGATTTTTCAATCAAAGTGACTAACATTCATCCATAACATTTTCTAATTACATAATTAGGAAAATCTCTTCACTAATATTTTAACTAATACTTTTATGAATGTTTTCATTGAGTTTTATGATGATCCAATGGCTCAAAACAAAATTATGGTCTTTTTAACAAACTAGTAACCTTCATTCCCGAACAAGCATGTTAGAGAGATTTACTTTTTATACCATTTAAATGACCTTATCTTTAGGACTGGAAAGAATGAAAAATATGTGAAATTAAATGATCTTTCCTTTGATAAAAGTTTCAGATCTGTATCATTTCATATGAGATTATACCATTCAAATTACCGACTAATCCACATAGAGGAAATACATAAAAACTCACCATTATAGAGTTAAAATTGTTAATAAGTCTTATTAATTATAAATTAATCAATTTAACAATTATTAAATAATTAATATGACTGATCTAATCAATTTATAATTTAATTTTAAATATCATAAAGATTCACTAAAACACCATATATGTTCCATGTGCGTACTATATGTTATTAACTAAGTCATTTATGACTTAGAGTATTTTAATAAATATAATGATTTTATATAAATGGAGTTAAATAATATGTCAAATGCATGCATGTCTTCTTTCATGCGATCTTGGTGTTCTTAAGTGTCAGTGTGGGTAGATTATTACCCTGGGTGAGTTTTGTCTTCAGACTTGTACTATCTTATGATTTTATGCATTTTTGCTCTTTGGGTTTCATATTGTGGAAAGTTCATAACCTATTTATGTCATGGTTGGTTCATTTGTTGTCTTGGGTACATATGTGAGAGATTTCATGTGTTTCTTGAGTCCTTGATCTTTATATTATTTGACCATAAGAGGTGACAACCAATATTGTGTTGAGTTATGATTTGTTCACTTGGTCATCTTGTTCCTTCTACTTTGATTGTTCAATGTTTTGAGTGATGGTATTTTTTATTATGATTTACTCCATGTTGGAGAGATATGCTTTTGATGCTATTGAGGATAATTGATTTTGTGATATGAGATTATGAGAATTTGGTGATTGTTTATTGAGGTATTCATTATGGGATAGATGACTTATTGAGATGTCTAGTATTGGATGGACAACTTGAAAATTGTGTAGGATGACATGTTATTTGTTATGCTCTATTATTTTCATAGTGATTTTCATAATTTATTCTTTATGAGAAGTCTTTTATGGTTTTGACTTTGTCTTCTTTTTGGTCCTATGGCTGGGAGCATTAGGGTAGGTCATCTAGGAGCGTAGAGGGGAAGTAGCTTCCAATGGGGGCCAGGGCCCTAAGAGGCTTCTAGGGTAACTCATTATAAGTAACTAAAATGTGACAACTTAATAAACTATTAGGAGATAAACTTTAATAAGATAATTATGTGTTCTCACCCATGCCTTGAGTGCTAGTACATGCTAGGATGGGAGTGAGAGAAGATGATTGGTTGAGGTCTTTCATGGTTAGGATCCTTGTCTATACAAAAGGGTTAATGAGCCAGATAGAGTCACTTGGGGGCTAGAGTCCAGGGAGGACTACTTGGGTAACTCAATGGTGGACTTATGTGATGATACTTCCCTATATGTGTTCTAGGTTCCTACGTGAGATTTTTGGTACACTTGTTTTGGTCTCTTGATCTTCAATACTTAAAACCTTGGAATATTCTTGTTACCTTTTTGTCTAGTGTACCTTTGCATTAGTTTAGCTTGTTTTTTTTTTCCCCTGTTTGTGGGCTTGTTATTATCTCCTCAGCATGGTGGTAGTGGACCTTTGGTTCCACAAGGTCAAGTAGTAGTGATTATTATTACCACTAAGATCCATCATTTGTGACTTTGTGATAGGATGATCTTTGTTGCAGTTGTACCTTCTTGTTCTTCATTTTTGGAGACTTATTCTTATCTTTCTTTTGTTGTAGACTTATATCATTGTATCAATTGTGATATTCTTGGATATTGTATTGTACTTTGTATTGAGTTTTATTACATACCATGCAACTTGTGCGGTGGATGTTAGTTCATTATGTATACCTTATGATATGATTTGTATCTAGGTTTCATTTGTCACGCCCCTCCAAGAAACCCGGGAGGATAAGAAAACTATCTACTAAGAGATGTGAATATTTTTTTTTAATGAGTTATCACAACTTATCTAAGTCCTCTCAGGTTCCCTAATTCCACTATTCAAGAAACATAATCTAATCTATTAATTTATCCATTAAGGCATTGATTGATTAATACAAGTTTACCAATTCATTCCTTTACTTTTAACATGTAACTATGTGAGTTATCCTTTACTAAATTGATGTCATTATTTACGCTATTCATTTAAGCATTTAGGTGGGAGATAAACATTTGATAGATAAGCAATTCCCTATTTACTTTATTATTCCATACTCATTTGAGGTACATAGTAAACATAATCTAATATTTAATTATATAGCTATCTTACTCATTGATTCAACAATTCATAATAGTTTTCTACAACTTTACATCCAGAGATATCACAATCATTCATAAATACATTATTTCATACTAAGTCTAATATCGTTTCTTGGATACTAAAAATTAATAAAAGATACGTGAATAAATAGCCTTAACCATTATCTTTTCATGTTCATAACATACAATATTTTCCCCTTCCTTTTACCTAGATCTACCCATTCCCTTATACATTGCTTGATTTAGATTGATATACATAATATCATCAGATATAATTATTCCCTACAAGAGCTTACAATTACAAGAATGTGCATGCATAAGTACATCTTTACATATACAATAATAAGTATTCAAAACTGAAAATCTGGAAAGGATAGGAGCCAAGAACTTCCATCTGACCACAAACAGTACCTTGATATAATAAATATTAACCACCAAACCATGTGGATCTAAAAATATTCCACTCCCTCATGCTAGGAGACAGAGACCAAGGTCCATGCAAGAAGGTAACAACTAGGATACTCCTGAGGTGATGATAGCCCTTTCCAAAACATCACACAAAGGAAAACACAAGAAGATCACAAGGACCAAAAAGGACACAATCACATTGGTAGGAACTCTAAGCTACAAGCTAGGTGAGTTTCATCACATATCCCTCACCCCTTGAGTTACCCTGGTAAGCCACTCTAGGCCCCAGCCCCCAAGTAGGGACATGTGCAACCGAACATCTCTCATAGGGACGAGACTGTTTGATTGTGCTATTGCAATAGCACCTTATCCCACTCCTATCTGTAGCCTATACTAGCACTACCAGGATGGGCGAGGCTTATCTTATTTAATATGTAGTACTCTTCCCATTATTTATTAATTTTTTCACTTGATTAAATAACGCACCAGTGGGTTACCCTGGTACTAGCCACTTAGGGCCCCAGCCCCTCACTGTGAGCCACTCACCTAGTGTCCTTAGGTTCCCTACCCAAACAAGTCTCAAATAACATAGGGAATACATCATAATAAACAAGAAGCCATAACAATGTCACAACATCAAATAATTGGGTTGAGGAAAACACTAGTTGTCACAAATCCTCTAGACAACCCTATACCACAATCGGGTACTTAGGTGGATAAAACACATCCATATTGCATCCAATACATCAAATAGGGATTCTCAACAATATAATTACATCAAGTACTTCATCCCAACACAAATCATAACATCTTAACATCATTGGATTGGGTTTAGGAGATCATTGATTGTCCCTAGTCAACCAAACCTTCCTAAACCCTAATCTGGCATATAAGAAGGTAGATAACACATAAGACATAAAAATGCACCAACATAAGGTATTATACAAAACCATATAACCAGTGCCTTTTGGTACTAATTCAAACCAAAAAACATCATAACAAGATCATATTGCAGAAAACATGTTGATTCCTGAAATTTGGCTAAGTTTGAAATTTCCTAAAACCTTCAAAATCTAGAATCTTTATTTGAACTCCTAGGAGGCTAAAACCACTCTCAAACATCCTGGAAGGTATTACATAAAATGTAACTTAAATTATAAGGATAAGATCAGACGAAGACCACTAGACTGACCTATCTCCCATGCATCAAAATTCACCAAATATAATACTAATAGGGAAATTAGTGAACCAAAAATTCAACCATTAAATTACATCATCATCGAGTCAGTATGGAAACCCTAAACCTCCTAAAAAACTCTAAAAGTCATCCTGGAAAGGTCCTACACATATGGGGCCTCAAGCTATGAAAATGGGGGCTCAAGATGCAGATATGGTCAAGACCTACACACTTGGGCCTTCCTCCTTTGCAGATGGTCATGCATCCTGCGCAGATGGAGCCCATTTCTATGCACATGGTAAAAGACTGTGCATTCCTAGAGGCAGCAACTTGCAAATTAACCTTTTGGGTAAAAATGGGTAAGATGGAGGCCTGGGAAGAAGAATTAGAGAGATACCTAGTTGAGATCCCTCTGTTCTCCATCCAAGGAAACCCTCAAACCCATCCTACCTTCAAGGTAATTCTATTTTATTTTTTCCAATATGTACAAGGTAAAGAAGGATACATCCATAACATACTATTCTAACAAGGAAGAAAGTCTACTGCAACTCATAGGTATCAAAGGATGAAGGTTCAAGGTAGAAGAAATCACATTCTATGGAAACAACTCATAAAGAAGGATAGATGACATGAACATATACTTTTATTATCTACCATTAAGATAGTCACCAACCACTCAAATATACAGGAAAACAATACAACCATTAAATGTTTCCTCTGATCTAATAAAACAATGACAAATAAAAAGAACACACATCAAGCACAACATTAAGGATTCTCTTCCAGGGTAGAACCTACCTAGAGTCCTATAGAGAAACCTTTGGAAGTAGCTCCAAGCCTGCTCCAGCCAATTCCAAACTTCCACAAGCACTTGAACTCACAAAGATTCCTTCTGAATGCCACCACCAACCTTCTCAATAATTTATGGCTGAGAGTTTTTGTATGCCAATTCTTATTCTCTTCCTTCCTCGCTACTCTACAATACTCCTTTCATAAATATGGTGTGGGAGTGGTTTCACAGGAAAAATCAACTGATGCAACCATCCACAACCATATATTGGTTATTAGTTGAAACTTTATTAGTTCTTAGATAAATTAATATGTAGATAGTTCCCGTAAGTTCTTTAGTTTCTTTACCAACTGTAAGATCTAAATTTGGAAGGGTTTGATGCCCTAGATCTCCTAAATAAGATTTGTATAATGAAGGGAAATCCTATGTCAAAATTTAGGATATTATGTTTAATTATATTGATCAAAAGGATGGAAAAGAGCATGTAAAGAATGACGTAATAAGATGCCTACCTCATGACATAGCAGATCTGGAAAAACTTGTTTTATGAGTTCTGTAGACTATTTCTAGAAATGTTGATAGTTGATCTTGAACCACAATGCAGAGATGAACAAAACCCAGAAATCTTTTTCTGTTCTGATGTCGTCTTATGAAAAGGGTCGACCCTGTACCACTTTTGCCAACGCTGTCTACACAGATCTAAAAGCGTTTCTATTTTCACAGTCTGAAAGAGATCCGAAAAGGGTATCTAGATCTGGCCTTGGATCCTCTGTCCTACACCTGAAAATATCTGAAAAGGGGTTTTGAGGTGGCTATATAGGGTTTTGCCTTAGTCAAACCCCCATTTTGGTGGTTTCCACCTCCACGAATAGCCGAATATATAGAATGTATATGGTGTGTGTGTGTTGCTCTTTGGAAAGAGTCTTTTGAACATGCAATATCAAGATCTAATCTTCTAGATTAACAATCCTAACATAACATGGAAATGAGAAAGCAATTCATAGATTTGAATATGATAAAGAAAGCATACCAAGCCCCCAAGGCTAAAGTATTCCTATCAACTCACAATCCATAATTGCTACCCCATGATAATGTCCTTTGAATGCTTGAATGTTGAAAATGGTAGATCTAAAGAGAAAGCCTTCTTGGTTCAATGAAGATCTACAATAACTTGTCTTTTAAGAATTCTTTGATTGAAGATGATGATATTTCCTCCTAGCTTGTCCTTCTATATCATCCACTTACTTGCTTGCCTCATTATTTCATCATGCCATCATATTGTGTCCTCTCATGTCATGTCCTTTTGTCTCATCTCATGATCAAATGAAGGCAAAAGAGAGTGTTTATATAGAGATTTCAATATAGGTCTCCTAGGGAAATGCAATGGATCCAAATCCAAATCTCACCTCGAATCGTGGTCCAACCACAATCTTCGACCAAGGAGGGAACATAGTTACTCGAATATCGGAGAAAACACTTTCGCATCCAAACCCGGGGACCTATTTCAAGTTTTAGACCCTGATAAGCTCTGGATCTGGAAATGGGAACCAACACTTATCAGGGGATAGGGTCAACCTCATCCCTAACCTAGGACAGGGTCAACCTCAGCCCTATCCTGAGATTTCAGGCAGGTCAGCAGGATGTGACAGAAAGGCTCCCAAGTCAATCGGGGACCTAGGAAGGTGGGGGAATGAGTTAGAATGTTAAGAAGGCCTAAAAGGCCTAGAGAGAGAGGAAGATAAGGCCTATTGGGACCAATACATAGGTCCTACCTAGAAAGAAGAGCCATGGAGAGGAAAAATCTAGGAGGATCCATAATATCCTAACCCTAATTTCACCTAAACATGTAAAAATGCAAATCTATTATCCAAACATACTAAATGAGGGTGCTAAAATCATCCAAATGGAAGTGCTTCCATTTTAAGATGATACATTTATCCCCAAATTTAGTTTAGATATGATACTACGTGAATATGCAAGCTAAAGTAAGAAAACATCATAAGGTATAAAAAGGATATAGCCAAGTCCTCAATGTGAAGATCCTGCAAGAAACCATTAGTATCCACAACCTGTAGCACACGAGATTAATGAAAATACAAAGAACACCTAGATCTTACTATGATGATCTTGAGAAGTATATAGAGCCCCTTATGCCCCCCCTGATTCGGCTTACTAATTAATGGAAGGTGAAACAGGGTGATAAGGTGAGTTCTATATACTGAATATGCAAGATGTTGAAAAGTCCTTTCCTAAACCAATTAGAAGTTTCCTAAACCTTCCCAAACTTATTCAAGAGGTTAGGTATCTAAATCATGATTCCAATGCTTCTAACGTCACTTAAAATGGAGCTACCAAACTCAAGTTATGATGAGAAGAGTGAATGTCTATATAAATGCATATAGAAGGAAAATTCGAGTTTAACCTAAATAATTCGAGATGAAACCCTAGAGAAACCCTAATTTACAGCCCATAAATAGGAGAAAGAGATACTTACCTCCTCATTCTTACCATTTATAGAGTTGGGGCAAGGAGATAGGATGCCAAAGAGAGAGGAGTTTTGAGTGAGCTGTATGGAGGTCCTGCGAGAGTGCCTAGCCAGTAGATAGCCTTTGCCCGAGGTAAGTGCCTATTTTTAGTATTTGTGGTTGAAATTTTGATGTTTTTACAGGGAAAGTTGACCCTGACCCAAGAATGTTGACCCTGACCCAGTTTGGTTGACCCTAACCCTTTAAGGTTGACCCTTTCTGAGAAGGTTCTGTCCTTGTTGGGGAGTAGGTCGACCCTGACCCATAAAGGTCGACCCTGACCCCTAAAGGTCAACCCTGACCCATAAAGGTCAACCCTGTCTAGGTCAAGTAGGTTTTGAAGTTATCTGATTCAGAAGGTCTGATATGGTTCATGTCTATGCTCACAGGATCTAGTCCATCTACAAGAGCATCCCTTCGAAGGGCTACTCTTATCTATCAGAGGGAGTGTCTCTGAGCTACAGCCAGAGGAGACTCAGTTATTGAGAGATGTGGGACTGTATTGGGTGGTAGATCTACCATAGCTGAGGCTTCATTGGTTGATGATATCAGCCATGATAGAGAGAAGGGATGAGGATACATGCTCATTTCATCTTCCATCAAGTGAGATCACCATCACCTTGGAGGATGTGTACAGGATCCTGCGATTGCCGATTCGAGGTGAGCCTGCTAGACTGAGAGTACCGTGGGGTCCTCCAGAGATTTTTGCAGATATGGAGTATTGTTTGGGATGAGTGCCACAATTACAAACTCAGTCAGATCACATTTCATTAGCAACCATTCTAGCGAGTCTGACACCTCTGGTACGGAGGGTGATGCTTTGTATTGTTGCCTTGGTTGTAGTGCCCAACACAAAGGGTACAATTTTTCCTGCACCATTCACACATCTCATACGCAGGATGGAGAGTGACAGAGTCATTGTCTCATGGGGCCATAGCATGTTGGCTCATCTTTATCATGAGTTGAGTTAGTTGGTGAGATTTCGGCGGGAGAGTTACAATGTGAACGTTACTACAAGTGTGGATGTTTGAGCACTATGCATGCACATGACCATAGGGTACTCCTATGATTATAGATGTGAGCACACCGAGAGCCTACGCATATCCTCTATTGGAGGGTATGCTTTGACCATAAAATAGGGATTGATGTGATTTGGAGACCATATTATTAGATGATGGAGTGGCCCGATACCCGACAACAGTTGAGACACCCATAGCAGGGAAAGCTGCTAGAGGGCCCTACCCAGCATGTCGTGATGCCTTATTATTATGATAGGGTGATGATGTAGTTTGGTTTGATACAGGGAGTCCCTCATGCAGTACCCTGGTATGCATACTTGGTGAGATACTATCAGAGACCTGGCGCTATACGTCGACCGATAGTAGCTGATATCGTGGATAGTGATATAGATGAGACAGAGGATATAGAGGTATCCCCCAAGCTATCCTATGCTGGTGTGAGTAGAGAGTATATCAGATACTGGAGTTTACAAGGGACCCATCCTATCTTTCTTGATGACTACCCCACAGGTGATCTAGGTCCAGAGAGGAACCACCAAGGAGAGGACATACCAGTAGGAGAGGAGGAGGATCTAAGAGATGAGGAGGAGCCTCCCCTCGAGGGAGATCCTATGGAGGAGGAGAGAGAAAAGGAGATGCCCCCAGACCACAGTACTGGGACCGGTGTTTAGGTGGTCTATGTTACTCATATGAGATCACAGCGACCTCCTCGAGCGCATATAGAGACACCACCACCGAGGCCTAGACCGAGGGAACAAGGAGAGAGCAGTCATTCCATGCCCCCACCATCCAGATCCTTTAGTGATGTCCAAGCAGGGGATCCAGGTATGACATAGTTGATTAGAATGTTTTTGAATAAAGATTTGGATTAGAATAGATATTTAAAGAAGTTTTATATTTGAATTTTGTAGGAAGTGTAGCGGAGTGGAGGAGCTTTGTATCTGAGGTTCTAAAGGATACATGGCTATCCTACCGACTGCCAACTGGCAAGAGAGATTCCCTTGCAGGACGAAGGGATCCCGGAAGACATGCAGATATCTTCCTATGTGTTCAGCAAGAGTTGAGGATGTGTAAGGAAAGAGAAGAGAAATTGATGGCCGGCCTAGAGAGAGCCCGAGAGTAGATCCAAGAGATGAGCATGTCAAGGAATCACTCATGGACTACCATTTTGAGATCCTCAGCCTCACATCATAGATCTGAGAGAGCTGGGAGCCACCGACCTTCAGAGCATAGGGAGAGAGACTGATAGATATGGCACTTGTGCCACATATGTACCAAACTCTGAAAAGTTTAAATATAAAGAAAACTTTGTTTTGAGAGAAATTAGTTCTATGATTGATTACTTTTACTTTCATCCATGCATAAAACTTAATAAAGGAAAGAAGGAAGAAATGTATGAATGCATTCTAATTTACATAACTTATGAAATAATTATTCTATAAGGAACACATACATACATAAAGAAAGAAAAGATAAATTAGGGATAATATTGTTTGAGATGCATAATATTAATAGGTTCCTTGAGAGGAACACCATTCATATCAGCAATTTT
>MU228082.1:3070670-3091415 GCA_018584345.1 Thuja plicata
AGGCAAAAGAGAGTGTTTATATAGAGATTTCAATATAGGTCTCCTAGGGAAATGCAATGGATCCAAATCCAAATCTCACCTTGAATCATGGTCCAATCACAATCACCAACCAAGGAGGGAACATAATTACTTGAATATCGGAGAAAACACTTTCGCATCTGAACTCGGGGACCTATTTCAAGTTTCAGACCCTGATAAGCTCTGGATCTGGAAACGGGAACCAACACCTGTCAGGGGACAGGGTCGACCTCAACCCTATCCTAGGATAGGGTTGACCTCAGCCTTGACCTAGGATAGGGTCAACTTTGGCCCTGTCCTAGGACAGGGTCGACCTCGGCCCTGTCCTGAGATTTCAGGCAGGTCAACAGGATGTGACAGAAAGGCTCCCAGGTCAATTGGGGACGTAGGAAGGTGGGGGAATGAGCTAGAATGTTAAGAAGGCCTAAAAGGCCTGGAGAGAGAGTAAGATGAGGCCTAGGAGGACCAATACATAGGTCCTACCTAGAAAGAAGAGCCATGGAAAGGAAAAATCCAGGAGGATCCATAAGATCCTAACCCTAATTTCACCTAAACATGTAAAAATGCAAATCTATTATGCAAACATACTAAACGAGGGTGCTAAACTCATCCAAATGGAAGTGCTTCCATTTTAAGATGATACACCAACTTTATTTAATTTTATGTTTTAAGGAAGATTTAGGTAAATAATTTTACCCTAATATCTATATTTACTTTCACTCTTAGATTATGATTAGTTACTATGCCCCTTAAAAGGATTAATAGTAATTACCTTCATTTCAATCCAAAATATGTTAATCCCTAAGTTTTGTTGATGATTAGTGACCCACACTTAGTCATTTACTTAGGTAGTTTTAGTTGGTTATCACTGTGGCCGAGCTAAACATTCAAGGCCGAGAAACATTGCCGAGCAAGTTTCAAGTTGCCAAGTTACATCATGTTGAGCCGAGTAGAATATTAAGTGTCGAGCGACAGACATGTTTAGTGCCGAGCAGAACAGTTTTTGCATACATGTCAGGATTAATTCAAACTTTAATGTAAACGGTTTAGGCCGACTTGTATAAGATTTGGGCTGACATTTGTACGCATTTAATATTTGTATATTGAGTTAATTATGGATTTAATTGTTTTATACTATGCATGGCATGGAGCCAATCAGGAAATCAATATGCATTGGAGGCATAAAGAATAGATCTTGATCATTGATCTAGATCTTGCTGCCAGATCTGAAAAGATATAATAAGATTGCTTGTAATCCTAGAAAGTGTGTGTGAGCAAGAGATATACATAGAAGGGTTGTGTGTTCATGAGAGATGAACAGTAAGTCATTTTGAGAAGAAGCCTGGATCAAGTAGAATGACAGAGCAGTGAAAAGAAGAGTAAAGACATAGCAGATTGAGAGATCACAGAAGGTATTGGATAGAGCAGATCCATCATCAGCATCTGAGTGCATAACGAAGGATCACTACTTGGAACATTCTAACAGGGGTATCAGGTGAAATCTCTTAACAGAGTGGTTCTAGCAGACCATTTTTAATCTCTTAGCAGAGTGCTTACTTTATTGTAAGTTGAAATCCTTTAACAAGGTAGATTGTAATGATCTTTAGTTCTTAACCGAACAAACCTTTAACCAGGTAGATTGCATGTTTCAATCAAACTCTTGTAGCCCTAACAAGCACACTTTATTTCTGCAGTAGTGATGTAATACATACCCCTTTGTCCGTCTGTCTGTATCAGGTTCTGATCTCTTTTAGACCATAGTATGTATGTGTTAGCTCTTTCAGGTGATTTTAAGGATATTCATGCGTTACTTTTCAGTATGTTATTGATCCATTATTATCATGGTGTATCTTTTGTGTATATGTGATTTATGGTTATTTAATGATGCTTATGTATATGTTAGGATTTCATTTCAATTAGGGTTTTCTGACAATACTGACCTTAGATTATATGCACATTGATAATTGTACATTTTCATTACTGTTTGATGTGCTGGGTATGGTATGGGACAGAGTCATAGTTACTTTCTTCGGTGAGATCCACACGATAACTTGGTCTCAACCATTATTTTCCATATGATATATGTATGTATGTTCATCTTTGTGATGATACGTTTGCAGGTACCGGGCTACGTCTTCCCTGAATTGGCAGGAGTGAGCGTTCCCTATCACATTAATCTCAATGGTAAGAGAGGGGAGATAGTTTTCAGGTCCAAATGCTATCCTAAACCTAATTGTCCTAGTTAGTTGACAAGTATCTGTTTGACTACCCTTACCAAATTCGTGTAGTTGACAGGAATTCATGTATCCCTTTCCTAGTGCATGTTTGATTTTTGCTTGTGTTTGATTTCAAGTGCTTGATATGATTATGTGGGTGTTAAATCATGTTATTTATTTAATTGAATATTATTGCAATTAATTATTAAATATAGGGTATTTAATTAATTGAAAATTAAATTAAATACCCATGTTTAATTGAAAGTTTAATTAAAGTGCAATTATTGAATATTAATGTTTAATTGAATATTTAATTGAAAATTGGAGTATATATATGCTTTTATACTTAATTAAATAATTAAATATTAAGTTGCATGGATTATTGTGCTTTAAATATTTAAGCTATTTAAATTAATATGTTATTAATTACATGTGCAAGATTTGGTTGAAAAAGTATTTTCAAACTCAAGAGTTCTCAACTAGATTGTAGGATTCAAAGTTGAGTTGTGCAAGTAATTAGATATTTAATTATTAATTAAAGAATTACTTTCAATTTTGAAGAGGAGTCCTTTTAGGAGTTAGCTAGTGTGTTGTCATTAGGGATTGCATGATTAGGGGAAGTTGATCCTCATTAGGGGGATTCTTCTCTCATTTGAAGATAACAAGTTTTTGGATTTGGAGAGCTCTTGGTGATTTGGGGGTTTTTGAAGGATTGTGGATTCTTGTGGATTCTTGTTGCTTTGAAGTTTTTCGAGATTTTTCTTGCTTGTGTGTGTGCTCGAATCTTCATAGTTTCCAGACCTTTGGTCGAATTGTGCTTGAAGGGTTTCAGATTTGCTTCCATCTTCCAAGCTACATTCTTCTATTTCTACCATTGAAATCAAGGTAGGTTTTATTTGCCATGTATGGTTTCAATTTTGTAGATTTGAGATTTTCAATGTTGATTTAGTGTATATTTTTTATTTTGGCTTTTAAATGGCTCATTGTTGTTTATAGGTTTTTGGGTGTTTATTAAAACTCTAGATCTAAATTTCTTCCATTTTTTATATTCTTAGCATCATAGGGTTATGCTGTCAAAATTTTGGGAAGAAATTTCCTCTAGATCTCTTAGAAAATGAAAAAATTAATCCTGCCTATAGTTTAAACTATAGAGGAAATTAAATTTAAGGTTTCCTATTGGTTCTATGTTTTCGGGTGGCTATTGGAACCCTAGATCTAGCATTTTTATGTTTTTAAATTTTTTAGCATAGTACCGTTATGCTGTCAAAATTTTGTAAATAGATCTCTTATAAATCTCCTAGAAATTGAAAAAAATAAACCCTGCCTATAGTCCTAACTATAGTGAAAAGAATAAATATTTAGCTCTATGTATTCTCATTGTAAAAAAATTAAATAAGTTGAGAAAAATGAGGTCTCTGTAAAAAAATACAGACTGGTGAAAATGCACCAGAAGACAAAAAAAAATAGGAAAAGACAAAAAAAAAAATTCCTATTCTAATTTCCGTATTTCAAAATTATTTAAAAATAATACTTTTAATTTCCTTGTTTAAAGAAAAATGCAGCTTTGAAAAGCTATATAAAAAAAAATTGTTTTAATAAAAAAGAAATTTAAAACAAAGCGATGGGGGTGGGACCCCATCCCCACCACCCATATGCTTGAGCGCATAATGCGTTGGGCATACCCCAAGGGGGGGACCCGCGCTGCCCTAGGTAGCACGGCCACCCCCAAGGGGTAGCCTACTGCATAGGCAACGACCCTTAGTGGCGGCGGTTAATCCGTAGGGGTTTGGGGGGGCCCGCTCCCCCTCCCCAATGTTTAAAAGGTTTTTTTTTAATATTTATTTTGTTAAAAATCAAATAAATTTTGTTATTAAATTTAATTGCTATTTAAATTTTTATTACTAGTTGTTATTTATTTAATAAATGTATATTATTAGTTTTTAAATAATATGTTATATTAATTTTAAATTAATATGTTTATTGATAATTTTAATTGTTATTTAATTAATATATATAGTTAATTTTTATTAACATCTGGTTAATAATTTTAATTATTAAGGATTTATTGATCTTAATTAACATATAGCATTGTTTAATTTAATATCTTAGTGGATAAGATTTATTTTAAATTGACATGTACTAAAGTTGAATTTTAATATGATTAATATATACTATAGTTGATTTATAATTAATTAACCTATATTATATTTAATCATGATATAATTAGCGCATATTATAATCAATCGATAACATGACAAGTTCATTCCGTATTTGAATGTGTATTATGAATTAGAAACATGAATGTTAAATTAATCAAATTTTGATGGTTGTCGTTTTGTTAGAATGATGTAGTAAGTAACATTCATATGTGGATAGCTATAGATGTTATCGGCTTGAGTTCATTTTTCAATCCTTTAAGACGTTCTTATTCCTATGCATCTGTATAGATCTCTTTTTCTTATATGTGCATTATGGGGTTATTAGTTGACCTAGGATGTATACAGAGGCCAGGGGGAAGTGTTTATCATTTATGTTACTTTATGACGTGTGTGTTCATGTCATTACCCTAAATCAACCATGATGTGTTTTGAGTGCGTGATTAAATGATTTGTATATTCTTCTATGTTATCATGTTTTAGGTATCTGTTGGGCTAGATAACCCTTAGGACATAAATCCAGAGGTTTTGGGAATGTACTTTCTATATGGTATTAGTGTGATGTTAGTTCATGATTTATGATGATGTCATAGTCCTGATATTCTTAGACCCAACCTGGTTTGGTATGATGTGTTGTTTGGTCTTATGTGGATACTATGGATGTTTTGTGGTTATTGAGAACCTATGTGCACCTAAATGGGCAGGATGCGATTGATTTGTGATATACCTTTATGATACTCTTTTGTGAACCTAGGGTAGGTTACCTAGTTGTATGATAGGAGGTGGCTTGCAATAAGTGTCGGAGCCCACAAGTGGCTACTAGGATCGCTTATTGTAAGTAATGGTAACAAGTGATAACATAATTAATCTAATTAGGCTGACCTAGTATTAAACTAAAAATATTAATGCATCACCAATGCTTGAGCGCTAATATAGGCTAAGATGGAGGATGAGATGATGCTTGCCCCCTTTCAAGGTGCGGGTTCAAGCATCATTAGTGATCTTGTCTGTATGAAAAGTCATTGATGCCGTGTATAGTCACTTGGGTGCTAGAATCCATTAAGGGATTACTAGGACAAAAATCAAGGATGCAACGTACATGATGACACCTTCCTATATATAGCTTAGGTTATCCTACGCGTGTCAGTACCTCTGGTGTTGTTTAGTGTTCCTTGTTATGGTTTAAAGTGCTTCTAGGATCTTCCTATGCATGAAGTATGAGGTCATTTATACCTTGTTTGTATTCTTGTTGTATACCCCGTGTGATGGGCTTGTTACTATCTCCTCAGCATGGTGGGAGTGGACCTTTGGTTCCACGCGGTCGAGTGGTAGTGATTCTTATTACCATTGAGATTCTGACGGATTCTTTGTCATGCTTGGATGTTCCTTATTGCACTTTCATCTTCCTAGTCTTTTGGAGACTTGTTCAGTTACCTGAGTTGTGTATTTGTACCATATGTATATATTGGTTATCATCCTTGGAGGATGCATTGTATTGTATATTATGTATTATTACATACCCTGCGACTTGTGTAGTGGATGTTGATTAGGTAGTATACCTTATGGTATCACATGTATATGTAATCTTTATTATTGAGATGTATGTTATTGGTTTCAGATTATGTAACCTTTATGTCAGTTCTTTATTATTGTAATCGTATGTTAGTTTGTTTAAGTAATTCTACATCAAGGAACCCTCGAGAAATGTATGTCATGTACTTCATTGTGTTTCTTCTGCATTGTTATCATTATTGTTTGTAAACATTTAAAAAAAATTATTCTGTGAACTTAGTGTTATGTTTAGGTTAAGTTCTCCTGGGTTCCCTGGCAGGACATTACACTTGGTATCAGAGCACACATTTCTATACTGGGAGCTCTGGGAAAATTGTGTGCCCTTATTTGGTTAGTAGTGCATCTTAGCACTCGTCTCCTTGTGTCTTTAGAGTCATTGTTCATGATCTCATAATCTTGTGTGTCGTTCTTCCCACTTGATTTGGGAGAGATGTTTAGTCTTGGTTGCTATAGGTGGATACCTATTGAGTCTTGATTTGTGCTAGGACCTATGATTGAAACTCTAGGGTCTCTAGTCTTATCGATGCTCATGAATTTTGTAATCATCTATAGGAGTGTTTTGATAGTGAGCAGATGGCTTGTTTCTTTCGGTCTTGTGTAGTTGGTATGTATGAAGACTTTGTGATTGTCATTTGATTGCCTCGTCTGTTTTAGCATGATAGTTGATGTATGTTGTGGTGATGGAGTCCTAGTTTGAAGAACTCCATGTTGCGTGATTTCCTTCCCTTGAATGATGTGTGGTTCTTGAGTGACCTATTTCTTAGCCTCTTGAGTGTGATTTTAGTGATCATGTATGATTAGACTTGCATGTTTTATTGAATAGACTTTGTTTGAATTATATGAAGTGTATTGTGTGAGTGTTGTAATCAGCTCTGATGGAATATGATTGATTATGAAAATTATAAAGTAAATTCTTGTTTGTTCAATACATTGTGCATGAATTAGATGTATATATCATTCATTAGGAGTGCATTAACGGATTTAGAATTGTACTCATTATTATAGATCAAATTGGGTAAAGGACCTAAGTCCCCAAGTAAAATGTAACTCTTGTAACTCTTAACCTATTTGTATCAGTTTGCAAATGATTGATTAGATATTAATGCTAGTAATAAAGTAGAATGCATAATTACATGAAGTTACATAAAGAGGATGTTAGAATTTAACATATTGTCAGTCTTGAGTGATGGTGTGCATACTCTAATGCATCTAGCATGAAAGATCTTGGATATCATGAAGTGACTACTCCCTTGAGAGTGTGGCTACTCCTAGTCACCTTGTTATGTGAAATGTTTTCTTATATTGGTTATTAATTTTGGTTTATTGATATCTTGTTGTGTAGTATGTGGTCAACACTAATTTCTTTTGAATTTTCTTATAACTGGATTAGTCACCCAAATCTCTTTCGTTGTCTAGTTTGTGGCATTAGTCACAATTGATTTATTGTTGAAATGGTACCCTTTTATGAGTAAATGTTGAACTTTGGAAGTTCTCCCACTTGGGTTTTTCTTTGAGTTGTATGGTGGCTATTCTAAATGTTTGTTGATGTTGACCATGTTTTGTGATAAGTATTGTTTCTATCATGTTCTTTATGGACCCCTGATAGTATGTGTAAGGGAGGACATTGTAGAGATGGCACTGTATTTGTATGAGAAATGAAATGCATTACATAATTCATGTGTTTACGTGAGTGTTGCATTAGGTAAGGTTACATGAACTGTTCAAATTTCCACTCGATATAATCATGAGTAGGTGTTGAAATATTAAGCTTCAATATGTATGTATTTCATGATTCTTGAGAGCATTAAAGATATAGATTTATTTAAGAAATGTTAGATGATGCGCAAATGATTAAGGTGATTTTTGGCTTATGCTTAAATTTGAGTTATATGCATATCTTAAAAGATAGTTAAGTTGTCTTACATTAGTTCTTCTTGTATGTCAATGAGTGATTATTGTGATGGGTATATTCTTTTGGTGACTATGAGTTGGGTGAATCTTCGTGTTTGATCCTAATTGTTAGGGGGTGTAGCACTACGGTGCAAATCCTTTTGATTATTTACTAGATTAGTTATCAGCTTCCAGGAGTAAACATAGTTTTAGGGGAGGAGGATGTAATACCTACCCCTTTGTCTATCTGTCTGTGTCAATTTCTGATCTGTTTTAGACCATAGTATGTATGTGTTAGCTCTTTCAGGTGATTTTAAGGATATCCATGCGTTACTTTTCAGTATGTTATTGATCCATTATTATCATGTTGTATCTTTTGTGTATATGTGATTTATGGTTATTTAATGATGCTTATGTATATGTTAGGATTTTATTTCGATTATGGTTTTCTGACAATACTGACCTTAGATTTATATGCACATTGATAATTGTATGTTTTCATTACTGTTTGATGTGCTGGGTATGGTATGGGACAGAGTCATAGTTACTTTCTTCAGCAAGATCCACACGATAACCTGGTCTCAATCATTGCTTTCCATATGATATATGCATGTATGTTCATCTTTTTTATGACAGGTTTGCAGGTACCAGGCTACGTCTTCCCTGATTTGGCAGGAGTGAGCGTTCCCTATCACATTAATCTCAATGGTAAGAGAGGGGAGATAGTTTCTAGGTCCAAATCCTATCCTAAACCTAATTTTCCTAGTTAGTTGACAAGTATCTGTTTGACAACCCTTACCGAATTCGTGTAGTTGACAAGAATTTGTGTATCCCTTTCCTAGTGCATGTTTGATTTTTGCTTGTGTTTGATTTCAGGTGCTTGATGTGATTATGTGGGGGTTAAATCATTTTATTTATTTAATTGAATATTATTGCAATTAATTATTAAATATATGGTATTTAATTAATTGAAAATTAAATTAAATACCTATGTTTAATTGAAAGTTTAATTAAAGTGCAATTATTGAATATTAATATTTAATTGAAAATTGGAGTATATATATGCTTTTATACTTAATTAAATAATTAAACATTAAGTTGCATGGATTATTGTGCTTTAAATATTTAAGTTATTTAAATTAATATTTTATTAATTACATGTGCAAGATTTGGTTGAAAAAGTAATTTCAAACTCAAGAGTTCTCAACTAGGTTGTAGGATTCAAAGTTGAGTTGTGCAAGTAATTAGATATTTAATTATTAATTAAAGAATTACTTTCAATTTTGGAGAAGAGTCCTTTTAGGAGTTAGCTAGTGTGTTGTCATTAGGGATTGCATGATTAGGGGAAGTTGATCCTCATTAGGGGGATTCTTCTCTCATTTGAAGATAACAAGTTTTTGGATTTGGAGAGCTCTTGGTGATTTGGGGGTTTTTGAAGGATTGTGGATTCTTGTGGATTCTTGTTGCTTTGAAGTTTTTCGAGATTTTTCTTGCTTGTGTGTGTGCTCGAATCTTCATAGTTTCCAGACCTTTGGTCGAATTGTGCTTGAAGGGTTTCAGATTTGCTTCCATCTTCCAAGCTACATTCTTCTATTTCTACCATTGAAATCAAGGTAGGTTTTATTTGCCATGTATGGTTTCAATTTTGTAGATTTGAGATTTTCAATGTTGATTTAGTGTATATTTTTTATTTTGGCTTTTAAATGGCTCATTGTTGTTTATAGGTTTTTGGGTGTTTATTAAAACTCTAGATCTAAATTTCTTCCATTTTTTATATTCTTAGCATCATAGGGTTATGCTGTCAAAATTTTGGGAAGAAATTTCCTCTAGATCTCTTAGAAAATGAAAAAATTAATCCTGCCTATAGTTTAAACTATAGAGGAAATTAAATTTAAGGTTTCCTATTGGTTCTATGTTTTCGGGTGGCTATTGGAACCCTAGATCTAGCATTTTTATGTTTTTAAATTTTTTAGCATAGTACCGTTATGCTGTCAAAATTTTGTAAATAGATCTCTTATAAATCTCCTAGAAATTGAAAAAAATAAACCCTGCCTATAGTCCTAACTATAGTGAAAAGAATAAATATTTAGCTCTATGTATTCTCATTGTAAAAAAATTAAATAAGTTGAGAAAAATGAGGTCTCTATAAAAAAATACAGAATGGTGAAAATGCACCAGAAGACAAAAAAAATAGGAAAAGACAAAAAAAAAATTCCTATTCTAATTTATGTATATCAGAATTATTTAAAAATAATAATTTTAATTTCCTTGTTTAAAGGAAAATGCAGCTTTGAAAAGCTATATAAAAAAAATTTGTTTTAATAAAAAAAATTTTTAAAGGAAGCGATGGGGGTGGGACCCCATCCCCACCACCCATATGCTTGAGCACATAATGCGCTAGGCGTACCCCAAGGGGGGAACCCACGCTGTCCTAGGCAGCGACCCTTAGTGGCGGCGGTTAATCTGCGGGGGTTTGGGGGGACCCACTCCCCCTCCCCAATGTTTAAAAGTTTTTTT
The DNA here is from genome assembly GCA_018584345.1 of Thuja plicata. NCBI lineage: Eukaryota > Viridiplantae > Streptophyta > Pinopsida > Cupressales > Cupressaceae > Thuja > Thuja plicata. The sequence goes on from MU228082.1 coordinate 3,081,040, forward strand.
TTATATTTATTTTGTTAAAAATCAAATAAATTTTGTTATTAAATTTAATTGCTATTTAAATTTTTATTACTAGATGTTATTTATTTAATAAATGTATATTATTAGTTTTTAAATAATATGTTATATTAATTTTAAATTAATATGTTTATTGATAATTTTAATTGTTATTTAATTAATATATATAGTTAATTTTTATTAACATATGGTTAATAATTTTAACTATTAAGGATTTATTAATCTTAATTAACATATAGCATTGTTTAATTTAATATCTTAGTGGATAAGATTTATGTTAAATTGACATGTACTAAAGTTGAATTTTAATATGATTAATTTATACTACAGTTGATTTATAATTAATTAACCTATATTATATTTAATCATGATATAATTAACACATATTATAATCAATCGATAACATGACAAGTTCATTCCATATTTGAATGTGTATTATGAAATATAAACATGAATGTTAAATTAATCAAATTTTGATGGTTGTCATTTTGTTAGAATGATGTAGTAACATTCATATGTGGATAGCTATAGATGTTATCGGCTTGAGTTCATTTTTCAGTCCTTTAGGACGTTTTTATTCCTATGCATCTGTATGGATCTCTTTTGCTTATATGTGCATTATGGGGGCATTAGTTGACCTAGGATGTATACAGAGGCCAGGGGGAAGTGTTTATCATTTCTATTACTTTATGGTGTGTGTGTTCATGTCATTACCCTAAATTGACCATGATGTGTTTTGAGTCCGTGATTAAATGATTTGTATATTCTTCTATGTTATCATGTTTCGGGTATCTGTTGGGATAGATAACCCTTAGGACATAAATCCAGATGTTTTGGGAATATACTTTATGTATGGTATTAGTGTGATGTTAGTTCATGATTTATGATGATGTCATAGTCCTGATATTCTTAGACCTAACCTGGTTCGATATGATGTGTTGTTTGGACTTATGTGGATACTGTGGATGTTTTGTGGTTATTGAGAACCTATGTGCACCTGAATGGGCAGGATGCGATTGATTTTTGATGTACCTTTATGATACTCTTTTGTGAACCTAGGGTAGGTTACCTAGTGTATGATAAGAGGTGGATTGCAATAAGTTTCAGAGCCCACAAGTGGCTTCTAGGATCACTTATTGTAAGTAGTGGTAACAAGTGATAACATAATTAATCTAATTAGGCTGACCTAGTATTAAACTAATAAGATTAATGCCTCACCCATGCTTGAGCACTAATATAGGCTAAGATGGAGGATGAGATGATGCTTTCCCCCTTTCGACGTGTGGGTTCGGGCATCATTAGTGATCTTGTTTGTATGAAAGGTCACTGATGTCGTGTATAGTCACTTGGGTGCCATAATCCATTAAGGGATTACTATGACAAAACTCAAGGATGCGACGTACATGATGACACCTTCCTATATACAACTTAGGTTATTCTACGTGTGTCAATACCTCTGGTGTTGTTTAGTGTTCCTTGTTATGGTTTAGAGTGCTTCTAGGATCTTCCTATGCATGAAGTATGAGGTCATGTATACCTTGTTTGTATTCCTGTTGTATACCCCGTGTGATGGGCCTATTACTATCTCCTCAGCACAGTGGGAGTGGACCTTTGGTTCCACGTGGTCGGGTGGTAGTGATTCTTATTACCATTGAGATTATGACGGATTCCTCATCATGCTTGGATGTTCCTTATTGCAGTTTCATCTTCCTAGTCTTTTGGAGACTTGTTCAGTTACTTGAGTTGTGTATTTGTACCATATGTATATATTAGTTATCATCCTTGGAGGATGTATTGTATTGTATATTATGTATTATTACATACCCTGTGACTTGTGTAGTGGATGTTGATTAGGTAGTATACCTTATGGTATCACATGTATATGTAATCTTTATTATTGAGATGTATGTTATTGGTTTCAGATTATGTAACCTTTATGTCAGTTCTTTATTATTGTAATCATAGATTAGTTTGTTGAAGTAATTCTATGTCAAGGAACCCTCAAGAAATGTTAATCATGTATGTGTTGTATTTCATGTATGTCATGTACTTCATTGTGTTCCTTCCGCATTGTTATCATTATTGTTTGTAAACATTTAAAAAAAAATTATTCCATGAACTTAGTGTTATGTTTAGGTTAAGTTCTCATGGGTTCCTTGGTGGGGCATTACAAGTGAAGATTTTTTGGGTGTCATCCCCACCCCAGTTTTACCTATTTGGGTTTCTGGGTTACCAAAATTTTGTGTTATGAGTTATACATTTCATGTTATTGAAGCTATCTGATGTTAGGTTAAATTCATATATGTATGAATGTGAGTCAATTTGTTTAAAGTGGTTAAGTTTTAATATCTGATTCACCCCCCCTCTCAGTATCTTGCTTTCCCATTATTGTATTTCTAACAATTGGTATCAGAGCACAGTTCACGTACAAAAGATTTTAATCAGCTTGTGAGAATAGATCTTGAGATGGAGGTTTACAAGTTTGGTAAAGTCATTGAAAATCATAAGATTGAGATTCAGCTAGCATTACATCAGCTTGAGATAGCAAGACAGGAATTGAAGAAATAATTAATAGCTAGGAAATATTTGGCCAAACAAATGAATGATACTCATTACCATGAAGATGACACTGCAAATCTATATCGGAATGGAGATTCTACAGAGAGCGATGCAGCAATTGTAGATCTACTAGAAAAGAACAATGCACTGTGTCAAGAAGTCAGAAACTTGAAAAGAGAACAAGAAATGTAGACAGTGAGACTATGTGAAGTAGTGGAACAAAAGAAGAAAGCTAAAGATGACAAAGCTATGGCAGAAGAAGACAAAAGAGTGATAACTGTCAGACTTGATGAAAGGACACATGATGTTCAAATGATGACAATCAAATTAGGTTGACATGGAAAGTCAACTACTACTTGAAAATCAGGAGATTAGTAGGAAAGATATGGAAATGATAAATCTGAGATCTAAGAACAATCAATTGAAAGATGATTTGAGATCTAAGAAGGAACTTAATGAAATATTGAATAAGACTAATGAAGCTTTGACTCATTTTGAGAATCTGATGGAAGCATTAAGAAGGTCAAAAGATTCTTCTGGATTAGGTCACACTGAACCAAAGAAATATGCTGAGAAAGGAGAATCATCTAAGAATAGTGAAAGGAGGAATGCAAAGACAAAGCACAACAAGCCTATTTTCCACCACTGTGGAAAACCAGGTCATACAGAAAACATTTTCCAAAGTAAGAAAGGTAAGTCCAATCCTAAACCTAAGTTTAATGGTTACTATTTAAATTGCAAGAAATTTGGACATAAATCACATGAATATTGGGCTGAAGCAAGGGGTGCACCCCCCAAACCATGATTTAATGGTTATTGTTACAAGTGTCAGAAACATGGTCATAAGGCACAAGACTATACATCCAATACTAAACAACAATGGACATCAAAGACACAAAAAAAAGCATCTAAGAAAGGCAACACTTACAACTGGGATTATAATACAAGGTAGAGTTGTCATTACTGTGAAGAATATGGATGCACCTGAAGATTGCTTAAAGACACATGTCCGAGGGAAATCTAAGAGTTGGATGAATGGAAGCTTAGTATGTTTTATTTGTTTGAAGATAGGTCACACTAAGAGAGAGTGTAGGACAAGATTTCCTGCTCCTACTGTTGAATAAATAAGAGCACAAATGAACTGGACATGGGTAAGGAAAACAGAGCCGAGCAGCAGTGAATGCACTGAAGCCGAGGTCACCCAATCCAATGGATCAGGTGATCACACCATCTCCAACTAAGCTATAGAGGTATGTAAGGAACTGCATTTAAATTTCAAATCTTACATTAGTTCCTAATAAATAAATGTGTCAAAGTCCATATCTGCATATATAAAGATGTACCAGGACATGTTTGTGACAAGTGTTGAGAAGAGGTATCTACACTATAGGTGTTGATTTGGTTGGCCAAGTAAGTTGTGATGGCCAAGTATGGTAAGCCGAGTGGTATGCAAGTTGTGTTAGTTGGCCAATGACAGCTGGCTTGCACTAACCTAACATGCAAAATATTTATTGCTTACCTATCTTGACCTTTTGAGTCTATATAAGGACGAACGGTCTATTCTTAATTTTACCTTGCAATTTTTAGCATTCACAGAGAGAGTGAAGAAGTTGCAGAATTTGATCTTAGAAAAGTTTGTTTTGATAATTTTGTCAGTGTACCAATGGCAACCCTAAGTTGAACAGTGCGGGGTGATTGCTTGCCGAGGTACTCTATTCTTCATTCTCAAACCCTAACTTCAAGAGATTATGGCTGAAATTTCTTCCGCACCAGTCAAAGGAATGGAGGAGGATCTGATTCAAATTAAGTTAGTAAGGAGTGATGCATGTGCACCACCAAACTTTCCAGCCATTCCTGAAAGCACAATTCTAAGTGATCTAAACGGAGCCCTCTCATCGATCCCACCAAAGGTACTTATGATTCATGATGTTAGATCTTGTTACATGGTTAAAATTGGCAAAGTGGGTGATAGAAATTGAGAAAATCCTATGACAAGTTATGTGAAAATGGAATTCTGAAAGATGAATTCAAGCATCTAGTCGACAAAGGGTTAACTCGTGCCCTAGATTTTGTGACAAAATTCAAGGATGAATGGATTAAGGTTTTCCTAAGCTGAGTTCACAATATGCATATGTGGGTGGACAATAGACCAGTTAGGATCACAAAAGATATTATCCATAGAGTAACTAGATATCCTATTATCAGTGGTAAGCGGACCATAGAGATCAGAAGAAAGAAAAGATAGTAGCTAACACTGGAGCTGTCTGGAACAACAGAGGTATGACCATCTCTATAATTGAAGACTTAGAACTTGACTTTGGAGTGAGAGTAATTGCACACAAGTTCTATCAGTAGAGCCAACTGGACAGTGTTCCCTATACAGCCATGGACCAGGCATGGAAGATAGTAAAGAAGAATCACACCTATGACCTTGCCGAGATGCAGTTGACACAACTAGCTGAGAACTTACTGTCAATCAGGAAAGCCAAAAGCTCATCATGTAAGTTTGGATCTTTGTTAATGTGTATATTCTTCTATGTACAGAAGTCATTTCCTACTCTAGGAAATATTGTCTGGAAGAAGGATAGACCTATTACCTTACAGATTAGTGAATGTATTCAGCAATTAGGTAATAATTTCAATAGTATTATGGGAAATTATTTTGTGGAATTCAAAAAGAGAATGAGGTTGAGAACTAGAATTCCCAATTCACTTGTGGAGAAGAACTATGAAGAGATATGTTTCTTAGTTGATACAGATTACACCTATATTCAGGCTGTGACACCTAGGGTATCATGGCTGGAGCCATTTCCCTATGAAGTTAATATTGATGAAACATTAACAGCTATCACAACACTCCTAGCAGAGGAGATTGATACAAAAGCTAAAAGATTTGGAAATTATGATGAAGCTAAGGCAAAGATTTCATTGAATCTTAAGGCAGGAACCATGGAAATAAAGAGGAAAAATATTGTGAAAAATGTAAAAAAGATGGTTATCTTGCCAAGTGATGAGGAGCTAGAGGATGCACCTCTAGACATTTCTACTAGACAAGGTGAAGATGTATCTGAGGAACAAAATGTAGAAGTCAGTGAATCTGAAGAAGAGAACTCTGCTAAGGATAAAGGAAAGAGACCATCAATAGCCAAGGTAACCAAGCTGAGTAAAGAAAAACCTAGAGTTACCCCTCCCATTACAAATTGTCCAAGGACAAGGGCATCTACTACCACATCACCAGTAGAGAAAACAAAAATTTATGTAAAGAAGATTGGAGAAAGTAGTTCTAGAACGAAGACAAAATTTTCAACAAAGGTTGTGCCAAGCCTACAAGTAAGAGACCAAGAAGGAAACTGCATTTGGATCCAAAAAGTGATGAAGACAAGACAGAAACTAATGAACCTAGAAACATACCAACAACACCATTCAAGAAAACCATAGATATTAATGAGGTACGTGAGAACTTGAGAAATTCTACAGGGTTATCTAGTTTTAAGTTTATCCGGTATGAAAAATTGAAGTTAGAAGACAAGCCTAAGGTTTAGGAAGCTCTTCTAGGCATGATGTGTAATTTCAAATTAACTCCTACAGCAATAGGAAACAATGTGTTGAGTGAGTTATATAATTTTCTATCTGGAAAATGGGAATTTGTACTCACAACTGAAAGACAGATGAGGGAAGGCACATTAGCTCAAGTCATTCCTGAGCTAACCAAGAAATAGAGAGAAAAATTAGTTGAAGAGTATAAGCACAAATTTATACCTAAACAGAGAGGTTATGCTATCTTAAAGAATGATATTGAAGGGATAGTACAATAGAGTACTAGGATTTGGAAGGAATTTTTTTGGATTGATTGCTCCAAAAGAGAAGAAAACTGATGAAGGAACATCTGAGCCGAAGGATAAATACATTGAATCCACCCCTGTACCACATAAATCAATAGTTCACATTTCTACTGAGATTGAGAAGACTGGAATAGAAGCACAAGAACAAACAGAGACATCTAACACTGTTGATCTGACTATTGACAGTCCAATTGATGTGACAATTGATGACTCTAGCAATCTGGATGTCGAGGGTCAGGATGAGCCGAGAGACTCAACTATAGAATCACCTATTAAATCAACTGAGATTGAATAAGAGAAGAGTACAGAGGAAGATGAAGAGAGAACTCAAAAGGAATTTGAGGATAAGGATGCTCAAGAAGAAGCAGAAAATGAGAAAACAATTGAACAAGAGGTAATTGTACAACATTCACCTATTTTAGAAGTTGTGAAATCAGTTCTATATAGTAGTGAGGAGATAAGAGATACTAACAATGAGCCTAAAGAACAAGAGGCAGTGCAAGTGTTGGTTGATCTACCACACTCTGCATCATCAACTCCCACTGGAACTAAGACAGGAAGCATGCCTGATCAGTAGGCAATTTTGATTGAACTGAAAGATGCAATGGTGACTACTACTGAAACTGGAAAAAGTATTGTAGAAAAAAAGCCGAGCAGTAGTTCACCTGCATTTTAGAAGAGGAAATTTATGAGGAAGAAGTCTCCGATTATTGATGTCACATTAGATGATGTTATTGTGATTCCAACATGGGATCCCAAGGTTTTGTCTTATGAACAGATTGAGACTCTTCAAGAGCAACTTAAGAGGAAGAAAAGATAGGAGGAACTGAAAAGGGAGAAAAAGCAAAAGCAAGTGCTACATGACATAAAAGATATATTTGTAAAGGCTTTTGACATGGAGGATGAAAAGCCTCAAGCCCCTATTCTTGAATAATTAGTTCATATTTTGGAAAAGGTAAATGATGACAATATTGAAGCCAATGAAAAGTTGTTGCAATGGTCTGAGAGAAAATTCGAGAACAAAGTACTAGAAAAAATCTCAGGAGAGATTGTGGTAAAATAGGTTGAAATTTCTTCTCCGGTAGAAATTTTAGAGGCAGTTGCAACAAATGTTTATTTGTTGTATAGGAGGTTATCTGATGTTGAATTCTTCATAAAGGATAATCAACAGGCTTTAGAGAAATTGCAACTAGACCTAAAGTCAACTGGAAATTCACTGAGTATGGATGCTAGCACTAGCTCCTTACATTTTAATAGGTTGACTTATGCACAAAGGAGGATAGCCAAGCTCATGGCTGAGGGTGGTCGAATTAGGACCAAATTGATTACTATTTAGACAAGTCTGATACCTCATCTGGAGGTCATTCAGAAAGAAATTTCATCTGCAAATGAATTGGTTAAGAGAGATTCTCATCTCTCCACTGCAGAAATTTTAGTAAGTCTAGCTACCGAGGTAGAAGTGAAAATAGAGGTTATGAAGTTTGTGAAGGATAGTTGGGATTCTGCATTTGCGTCCACCTTGCAACTTCATAAACAATTTTTAGACTAGTATAACTTGACCCCACCTGCAATCAGTGACAAAAAAAAGGGGGAATCTAATAGGACTGACAAGGATACAGCATAAGGAGATCAGTACAGGTATCCATGTATATATATTTTTTTAAGGCATGTATACTATGTAAAGTTTTGTATGTAGTATGATGTACATTCCTAGGGGGAGTACAGTATGTACTTAGGAAACATTTTGGCTGGAATGAATTGAAATGATAAGTGTGTTTTTTCCACTAATATCAAAGGGGGAGATTGTTAATCCCTAAGTTTTTTTGATGATTAGTGACCCACACTTAGTCATTTACTTAGGCAGTTTTAGTTGGTTATCACAGTTTTCTCGCGCTGACCTAGATCACCTTTCTTGCAAGGAATCAGATTCCTTGCATAGGTCAGGGATTCCTTGCGTGGGTCCCTTCCATGTGCTCACGTGAAGTACACATCGATGCCATGCAATATTTTAGGAATCTCGCGCGGGAAGAGATCCTGTCTCACGCGAGGCAGAAAGTTCACATGGGAAAAGAGTTTCCTCGCATGGGAATCTTGCTCAGCTTAAAAAGTTGTCATTTTTTTATGTCGTAGAGTCAGCCAGTTACAATTCCTCAAAACTATGTTTAGGATAGGTCCATATTTGTATTTGCTGTCATTCCTTTGAAAAATCATCATGTTGAGATACTGATCCAATTTTATCGCTTGCTGTGTAGGTTGACTTCCCTGATATTGCATTCCAGTCGCATCATCCTGTCATGGGTGAGCTACTGCAGAGACTGTCAGATGCTGATGGTGCTCATATCGATGGGCTCAGATTGTCATATCTTCTTGATGCACCCGATATTTGGGTAAATCATAGTCTATTGGACACACTAGTCAAGCATTTCCATTCAAAGATGAACACATTCCATTTGCCACAGGGGGAGATGACAGTCACTCCTAAGGACATTTATAGGATTCTGAGAGTACCATTTCACGGAGCTCATGTAGAGCATGATACTCAGCCAAGAGCAGGTACAATGGCACTAAGAGTAGTCTATTAGGATGATCTATTGATGGGTCGGGTCATCTCTTAGGAGGATTTGACGAGCCTCTAGGACATGGATCACCCACTGGAAGTTGTCTTGGCACTTTTCTTGAGTTTCCACTTGGTTCCCAATTGAGGTTAGCACAGGTTGGAGTGCGGTTGGGGAGGCATGTTGCAGAGGATGCTAGCTATACCCACAGTGACTTTCAAATGGGGAAAGTGTATGCTTGCATAGATGTATCATGAGATGCATGAGATTATGTATTGAGGCGCATGGACTATGGTGGTAGGAGTCATCGTTCTTCAGATTTGGGCCTGGGAGCACCTTCCCATATGTAGGCCAATTTTCCATGACACACGGCAGCCTTTGGAGCCGTATATATACATGTACGCAGGTCCTATGACCCAGCCCACACTGGGTAAGACGGAGCAGTGGAAAACTTAGATAGATGATATGGCAGCAGTCATATGGCGGCCCTAGATAGCCACGGAGGTATGGGATGACACACGACATGAGCTTTCATATATGTTATGTTCATGTCCTTTGATCAGGCGTACTATCAGCATTATTGAATGCTTCTTTCTCACACAAGTTTTGCAATAGTTTGGGAGACCTCAGGATGTCTCACAGGATTTTTTTACTTACGTCTGATTTGTCGATGAGACGAAGAAGGGCTGGTAGAGATAGTTTGACAGAGGCCAGAGGATGATAGATGCTTGAGTACCACTAGCTAGGTGGGATTACATGGCTGGGGTGATGAATGTAGGGATGACACCTGCATACAGGGACCACATATTAGCGAACCCATTCCCTAGATATATAGATCCTATTAGCCTAGGCCCTCATGTACAGTAGGTGGTACAACCACCACCATAGCAACAGGTGTAACAGTCAGCCCCACAGTAGCAGGCACAGTAGCCACCCCCACAGTAGTAGGTACAACAACTGCCCCCACAATAGTAGGTACAGTAGCCACCCTTATAGCCATAGGAGAGGGTAGTATGACCAAGGACTATGCATATTCCTATCCCCACTAGACCTATGGGGTCAGATGCAAGTGTCGGGACTAGTGGTAGTTAGTAGAGAGCCACTAAGCAGGGAGAGGACACCATCATGGCTGATACTATTACGATCGACCCATAGGCAGGCAGATAGGTAGCCCAGTTATAGGAGGCTCTCCGGAGGGTCTGAGAGAGGGTGAGACAGGCACAGAGGGATCGAGATGACTTCTGTACACAGGTGGTCATTTAGGAGACCTGAGTAGCCGAGCGAGACCGAGAGATCTCAGGGTTATAGGAGGCACTGGCTAGATCACAGATAGAGATGAGATATGAGGTTGCTCAGGTAGCCTATTACTATACCACTTACATGATTATAGTTCCTGAGGCAGCAG
>MU228082.1:3091660-3114697 GCA_018584345.1 Thuja plicata
TTTTGATCGATTGATATATATATATATATATATATATATGAGCTCAACTTTGGCACCATTGTACTTGTTTATATATTGATTTAGATTTGTATGTCTTATGAGATGTTTCTTATATGATTAGATGTATAAATGTATGTCATGGATGAATATGCACATGTTTTATTGATAAATGCTATGATAGATGTTAGATGGATAAATGCTATGTATGATTTGATTTATGCTTATAATGGATGCACATGTTTATGGATATGCAAATGTAAATGAATGTATGGAAATGCAATGGTACTAATCATCTCATGTAGGATATTGCAATATACAACAGGTACTAACCAAAAGAATACGAATGAAGATCGAGAGCGACGACCGAACACTCGTACAGTTGAGAGGAAGCCAGGATAAAAGATGAGGACCTTCAAAGAATGAGAAGACAATGAAGAGAGCACCAAAATTTTTGTGATGCAAACCTAAAATGCGAATGCAAGCCTAAGCTAAATGCAACCCTAGGACTTGGTTGTTGGATTCATCACATAATTATCATCATCGAGTACTTTGGAACATTGGAGTCAATACAATTCTCACTGGTGTCGCTGCAACCATAAGAATATGAATATAACTTTCATCGGATAAAATGTAGGAAATGAACATAAGCACCAGGGCACAAAAGCCAAGGTGACCTAAACATTGTTTCCAATTTGATATAGTAAGAGTACACAAGTAAACAAACAGAGATATAGTAGTCAAGGAGATAGTTCCAACCTCCCCTTGGCATACAAATAAACAAGATCGAGGGATGTGAGGCTTTCCACCTTAATGCAGAAGCTCTTATCACATACACCCTATTTATTTGACATTGTTGGATCATCAAAACCACACCCACAAGTAGTAGACAAATAAAATATTAGTGAAATTCATGAGAATAGACAACATACAAAGAAAGAGTCAATCATAGCTCAGCACGTTTCAAGTTTTACTAATATGCCTATGTTTGGAGTGTTGAAAAACACCGTTGTGCTTGTGAGTGCAATGTGTTTGATTGCTATCAAGAGATGTTTACGTGCGAGATATCCAATGTGTGTTAAAAAACAAAGATGTGTCCAAAGAGAGTGTTGAAAAACATTGTTTGATTGAGGTGTTGAGAAACACCAATTTGTGCCAGTAGATAGTTGTCCTTTAGACAAGACTAATGACTCGAGTGTAAACCGAAGATGAGATCAATGCAGAGAACCATGCCCCCAATAAATAGATTGATGTCGAACATGCAGATAGCGCGTCAATGTGGGAAATCTCAATAATATAGTGATAGTAGGAAGACACAGTGAGAACCACTGGTGACTGATGTGAGAAAGATTCTCAAGCATAAAGATCGATGTGAGATCTAGGCATCAGTAGGAAGACTCAATGAGAACCACTGGTGACTGATGCAAAGAGAGAGACTACAAAAGATAGGATAATGTCCCCTAGACCAGGAAGGTGCCCCTGAGTGTGACCAGTTTCAATCCATGTGAAGTCAAGAAAAATCTCAAAAATGACTGAGAGTGAATGCATGAGAAAACAAACTAAAGTAGGAAAGCACACTAAAGCGGGAAAGCAAGAAGGAAAGTAGGAGAGCAAATTGCAAGAAATCCAAGAGATGTTGTTATAAATAGAGCCTTGCAGAACAAGAGGCGCCTATTTACCAAGTTTTCACCATCTTGGCATAAATTCTATTTTTGCTAACATGACGCCTATTTACCAGGTTTTCATCAATGACACATTTTTCTCTTTTTCTCTTTTTTTGTATTTTCATGCTTTTTTATTTTTATGAATTTTTTGATTTTTTTTTGTATTTTCATATTTTTCAATTTTTTTTGGTATTATCAAGGCGCCTGTTTACCAGGTTTTCACCAGGATAATAGATACATCAAAGCGCTTGTTTGCCAGGTTTTCACTAAGATGATCATTTTTTCAGGACATTTTATAATTTTTAGGATTTTCTCATAATAAAGTATGTACATGAGCATTCAAAAGACATTTCAACTATAAAAAAATTTTAGATGAAGAGCATTGATAGGCTCTTTGAGTTGTTCACCCTCTGTGGTAGATAGTTGGTAAGCACTAGACCCAAATACTGCAGTGATAATATACGGATCAAGCCAGTTTGGCTCAAATTTTCCTTTTTGAATCTGTTGTTGTTGATTCTTAGGGTTCTCTCTCAGGATGAGATCACCCATTTAGAAGTCTCTTGGTCTAACCTTCTTGTTATAGCTTTTAGATATTCTCTTTTGATATGCTCAGAGATGATAAAATGCCACATTCTAACGTTCATCCAGTAGTTCAAGCTCTTGTATCATCATCAGTGATATCATCATCAGTAATGAGGCCCTTCAGAGAGACTCACAAGGTAGGAATCTCAATCTCAATAGGAAGTACTACATCGGCACCATAAACTAGAGAAAAGGGCGTGGCCCCTGTTGGTGTTTGTATACTAGTGCGATAAGCCCATAAAGCTAGGTTAATCTAGAGATGCCAGCTTCGTCCAGATTTTTGTATTGTACGATGTAGGATCTTGAGAATTGTCTTGTTTTAAGCTTCAGCCTGTCCATTACCTTGGGGATAATAGATAGAAGACCAGTGCTAAATAATCTTGAACTTAGTGCATAAATCTGTCAGATCTTTATTCTTGAATTGTCCCCCATTGTTAGTGATTATTGATGAGGGTACACCATATCTATAGATGATGTAGTTTAGTATAAACATGGCTACAAACTTGCCATCAACTATACTAAGAGGTACTACCTCAACCCATTTGGTAAAATAGTCTGTAGCAGTAATGATGTATTTATGTCCTCTCGAAGAAGAAGGATATATCTGACCCACTAAGTCGAAGGCCCACTATTGAAATGGCTAGAAAGTAATGAAGGGAATAAGCTCCTTGGCTGGAGTATGAATCAGATTACCATGTAATTGACACTGTTTGGAAGAATTAGAAAACTGTGTAGCTTCTTTCTCCATATCTGGCCAATAGTAACAGGCTCTAATAAGTTTACGAGCTAGTGTCAGACTATTTGAGTGAGACCCACAGACACCCTCATGTACCTCTTCTTACGCATGCTTGGACTCATCGGGTTCTAAACACCTAAGGAGGGTACTATCTAGACCTCATCTATATAAGTCGTTAGCTACGATGTCAAACCGTGAAGCACTGCAGATTAAATGATGTTTCTCATTTTGAGTATATGTGTCAGGAATAATTTGGTCATGAAGATAAGAGTAGATATGGTGGTAGCGGGATGAGTCATGTCCAATGACTGAACAGATCATTCGAGAGTCAGGGGAATCATAGGCAGGGTAGCATAACGTCTCCACTAGGAATTCATGTCTGAAATCATTTTCTAGCATTTATAACATAGAAGCTAGAGTAGCCATGGCATCAGCTACTTTATTATCTACCCTTGGAATTTGCTGGAAAGTGACATGTGCAAAGTATTTCTTAAGGTCATCAACCATCTTTTTATAGAGCACCAGTTTTTCATCTTTTGTTTGATAGATGTCATTCACTTGATTGATAACCAGTTGTGAATCTCCAAAGACTTTTAGCTCATCAAAATGCCATTCAATAGCGATCTTTAATCCATTGATCAAAGCTTCATACTCAGCAGTGTTATTTGTGCAAGGAAACATCATTTTGTATGCCTTTGGTAATGAATACCGCTAAGGTGTAATGAACAAAATTCCAGCACCTGACCCTTGCTGGGTGAATGATCCATCAAAGAACATGGTCCATGTATGATGTGTGAGAAGCATGATGGACTCATCTGGGAATTCAATCCTTAATGGTTGATGATCTGTAATAGGTGCCTCAGCCAACTGATCTGCAATCGCTTGCCCTTTGATAGCTTTCCTCTCAACATATTCAATATCAAATTCACTGAAAAGCATGACCCATTTAGCTAGTCTACCTGTGAGGGTAGCTTTACTGAGAAAGTATTTTAAAGGATCAATTTTTGTGATGAACCTTGTGGTGTGAGAAAGCATATAGTGTCGTAACTTCTAGGAAGCAAACACCACTACTAAGCAAGCTTTCTCAATTACAGAATAATTCATTTCATAAGAGACCAATGTTCTGTTGATGTAATAAATTTCTCTTTCTTTATTATTTTGATCTTCTTGGGCCAATAGAGCACCCAGAGATGTTTCTATAGTTGAGATGTATAAGATCAATGGCTTCCCCTAAATAGGTGGCATTATTATAGGTGGATTGGCTAGATATTGTTTGATCTGTTGAAAGCCTTGTTCACATTCTTTGTTCCATTCATAAGTCACACCTTTATGTAGAGTTTTAGTAAATGGTTGTGACTTGTCAGCTAGCAGCGAGATGAAATGCTGGATAGATTGAAGCTAACCTTGAAGACCTCTAATTTTTCTGATATTGCAAGGTGGAGGAATTTCCATGATAGCTTTCACCTTTCTAGGATCCACCTTGATTCCCTTCGCGAAGATGATATAACCAAGTAATTTTCTTGAAGTAACCCCAAATGCACATTTCTTAGGGTTAAGACATAGTCTGAATTTTTCCATACGATCTAGTATAGGGCCTAGATCAGTGAGATGTGTCTTCCTATCCATACTTTTAGCGAGCATTTCATCCACATAGTCCTCCATTGTCTTATGCATCATGTCATGAAATATGGTAGTGACAGCTCTCTAATAGGTGGCTCCAGCATTCTTAAGACCAAAAGGCATAACATTCTAGCAGAATGTACCCCATGCACAAGTAAAAGCAGTCTTCTCTTGGTCCTCTAGTGCAATTTTGATTTGATTGTAGCCAGAGAAGCCATCCATTAGGGAGTAAATTTCATATCCTGCTATCATATCGACAATCATATTAATATTGGGCAGTGGAAAATCATCTTTTGGACAGGCCTTATTTAAGTCCCGGAAGTCTATGCAGACTCTGATAGATTTGTCATGTTTAGTCACTAGGACTATGTTAGAGATCCACTTTGCATAATCAATTGCTCAGTTGAACCTAGCTTTTAGAAGTTTTTCCAATTCTGCCTTGACCAGTAGAGACACATGTGGGTGCATCTTTCTAAGTTTTTGTTTGACTTGTTTCACACACAGAGCTATTGACAAATGATGCATGATGAGATCAGGATCTACACCCAGCATGTCAGAATATGTCCATGCAAAGTTTATCTTTTTCTCCTTGAAGAAGTCTGTGAATTCTTTAAGTTCTTCTGTAGATAATGATTTTGCCACATGAATAATGTGTGGATGTTCTTCTATTCCCAGATTTACTGGCTGAGTTGGTTCAATTAGCACCGATGAGCGTTCCTAGAAATGACTCGAAAGCACATCAAGTATCTCATCCTCAGGCACCTAAGAGAGGTTTTCAGCTTTGGATACGTCTTCTCTTTTTACTTTTTTTGGCTCTGACACTTCCATAATGTGGTTTTCACCATCAGAGAACCTATTTTTTCTTCTTTTAATTTGATGACTAAGATACTTGATATCAGCCTCGGTCATGTTGATGCTTTCTTCACTAGTGGAGGATGTTACAGGTTCAACAGCATGAATGTAGCAGGCTAGAGCATAGTCATTCTAGAATGTAAGTACTTCATTAGATGAGGTAGGGTAATTCCAGTCTATTAACTCAGGATGTTGGAGTGAAAGAGATGTGACGGGTTCTGTGTGTGCTTGAATGTGACCTCTAAATTAGGCACAAACTCAACATAGTCTTTACACAATCATTCAATTCACAAAGACAAACATGAATTGTTCATCGTGCAAATTCAATTGAAGTGACTTGCTGCCTCCTAATTAGTTGTGGATGTCGAATTTACTCTAAGAATGAGAGCCAACAACCTGACCATTGCTAACATGGAGGATTTTTAAAGCATGAGAGAAGATGAAATTGCCATTAATCCATGAATGCACTACAATTAATCTATGAAATGAAATTTCTCTTAATCTAGAAATGAATTGCAATTAATCTATGGAATCAAATGCAACTAGTCTAGAATTGAAATTGCAACTACTCTATGGAATGAAATTGAAACTAACCTAAGAAATGAAACACTCTTAATCTAGAAATGAATTGCAATTAATCTAGAAAGCTTGAGAGATGAAATTGAGATGTTAGATATGAAAATGAATTGCAAATAAGATCAACATATCTTTAATCCAAATTGAAATTAATCTAATTATGCAATTTAAACTCAAAAGCATGTAATAATCAATGCAAATTTCACTATAAGTTTGATGCTCTCAAAAATCATCCTCCTAAATGAAGAAAAAGAGGTCCAATTTATAGAAAACCATGGCAAGAGGGTGAAGAGTTTCTTGAAAAGAAATGGTTTCCTCTTCACTTCCATTTGAGACAAAAAAGCATGAATTATTTAATTAAAAGGATGGATTATTTCCACATGAGTGACCTTTCATATAGAATTATGGAATTCTTTTTGAGGATAATCCATTCAATTAATTAAATAACTATTCAATTCCTTTTTATGTATATTAGCTAAAGGGGGTGGAATTAATTTAATTTAAAAGCACTTAGGACTTTAGAATTAAATCAATTAATCATAGGGATTTTCAGCTAATAAACCTTGATAATTTAGGAATTAAATATAATGTCAGATTTATGCAAATTTAGGTTTTTTGCATTTGAGACTCAGTCAATTAAAGTCAATTAGGAGGACAATTTTTCTAGTATAATAGGGCTTCGATGATGAGAAAATTGAAGGAATGCACCAAAATTGATTAGGATTATAAGGTGCCAATTTTGGGGCATTACATTTTGCCCCTCTTTGAATTGATGTGCGAATAGCGCATTGATTCAAAGAATAGTCTAAAGTGAAGATGAAGATTTCAAAAGTCTAGGTTAGGTTTCCAAGACACTGATCAGTTTGAGAAGTAGAATCGACTAAGAGAAGATTGGAACTGGGGTTAGATTGCCCTAATGTCCACTGATAGCTGATGAAGATCTAAGACTATCTCCAAAATCAGGGTTAGATTGCCCCAATACGAAGGTTAGCCCTCTGAGATCTAGGTTAGATTGCCTAGATAACGGTCTAAAGAGATTTTGAGAGCCATCTTCAGAACAAAGCATAACTTTCAGGAATTAGGGTTAGATTTCCCCAATACCTAATGATATTTCAAGAATCATCTTCAGAATGAAGCTTGATCCTTGAGGTTCCGAGTTAGATTGCTCAGATACCTAGAAAGATAAGATGACAAGATGCGAGACATCAAGATGACCCTAGAGATTCAAGATAATGGAATATCCAATTTTGACCATAAGGTACAAAAAACTAAATATGCCCGAAGTGATGAGATGTCCCTAGTGATGAGGAATTTTGATTCAGATCAGACTGATTTGAGAATAATGCGAAAAGATTTAATGATGCAATCATCCTGCCCCCTTAGGAGAAAAATTGAAAGATGACACACCATAATGATGAGAGTGAGAAATCACAGATAGAAACAAGATCAAAGATCCAGAGAGATCTAGAAGATAGAATCAATTTGGAGCGATCAGGGAGTCCTATTGACTAGGTTTGACCATAGTTGACCAGAATTGACTAGAGTTTAATTTGATGAAAAGATTGCAGAATCTGAGAAAATGATAACAAGAGATAATTCTAAAAATAAAGTGACATCAAAAAATTGACTACACAAGCGTCCGATCACGTCGGTCCCAAAATTTTAAAACACAATTTTGAGCTGCTTAGGAGTGTCAGATTTTGAGGTGCAATTTTCATGGAAAATAGAACACTTTGAAAAATTAGGTCAAAGACTATATAAGGCCTAGAGGGGTCATTTTCAAATCATTATACACCTTTGAATTTAGCAATGGCGAGGGCTCCAGCTGACATTGACAGCATTCCCATGCACACACACCGATTTGAGCGCTCCCGACGATACAACCGGCCACTGAAGTATGACGCACCTATGAGTAATCACAACTTGATCTTGTATTTCAAATTTTTTAATCAATTTATAGAATTTTAGCACATTTTAGGCCATTTTAAACTTTGTCACATCCAATCTCGCATGAGGAATCAGTTTCCTCGCACTGGGCTAGATTTTCTTTCACGCGAGGAATCTTATTCCTCACGCAAGTTAGGGGTTCCTCGCACAGGCCCCTCCCCTATGCTTGTGCGATGAGTGCGCTTGTGCTATGTGAGATTTCATAAATCTCATGCGGGAACACATCTCATCTCATGCGAGCCAGAAAGCTCGCACGGGAAAAGAGTTTTCTTGCATGAAAAACTTGCCAAAATCAAAAGTTGTCATTTTCTTGCGTCGTAGAGTCAGCTAGTTGCAATATCTTAAAACTGTGTGTAGGATAGGTTCATAGCTATATTTGTTGTCTTTGCTTTGAAAATCATCATGTTGAGGTACTGATCCAATTTCATCACTTGCTTTGCAGGTCGACTTGCCTGACATTGGTTTTCGATCACATCATCCTGTCATGGGTGAGATACTTCAGAGATTATTATATGCTGACGGTGCCCACATTGACGGGCTAGGATTGACTTACCTCCATGATGCACCCAATATTCAGGTAGCATGGCTTAGTGGGTGCCCTAGTTGAGCATTTCCACTCGAAGACAAACACCTTTCACTTGCCGCAAGGGGAGATGACGGTCACTCCCAAGGACATATACAGGATTTTGAGAGTGCCTTTCCACAGAGTTCGTGTGGAGTACAACACTCAGCCCAAAGAAGGTATAATGGCTTTGAGAGCAGTGTTATAGGATGATTTGGTGATGGGTCAGGCTATTTCATGGGAGGATTTGATTCACGGCTACGACAGAGATTACCCACTGGCGGTTGTATTAGCATTATTCCTGAGTTGTCACTTGGTTCCTCATCGCAGTCAGCATAGATTGGAGTGTGGCTGGGGAGGTATGTTGTAGAAGATGTTGGTCACTCCTACAGTTACCTTCAGATGGGGTGAGTGCATGCTTTCTCAGATGTACCATGAGATGCACGAGATTATGTATCGAGGTGCACATACCATGGAAGTAGGAGTTGTCATTTTTTAGATCTGGGCCAGGGAGCACCTTCCCATATGCAGGCTGATATTTCATGATACATGGCAGCGTTTAGAGCCATACATATATAGGTACATAGGTCTGATGACCTAGCCCACGCTGGGTAAGACAGAGCAGTGGAGAGCACAGATAGATGACATGGCTGTAGTCATATGGCGGCCTTGGGTAGCCACTGAGGTATGGGATGATGCTCACCATGAGAAATCATATATGTTCTATTCACATCCTTTGATTGGGAATACCATCACTGTTATTGAGAACTTCTTGCTCACGTGAGTATTGCGTCAGTTCGGGAGACCACAGGATGTGTCTCAAGAGTACTGTACTTATGTCTGATTCGTTGATGAGATGAAGAAGGGTTGGCAGCAACAGCTTGACAGGGGTCGCAGTATGATAGATGCCTAAGTACCACCAACCAGGTGGGATTATATGGCCACAGTGATGAATGCAGGTATGACACCTGCATACAGAGATCACATGTTAGCCCATCCATTTGTTAGATTTACAGATCCTGTTGGTCTGATACCTCACATACATCAGGCGGTATGGCCACCACCATAGTATCAGTTCCTCCATAGGTATAGCAGCCACAACAACCTCCCTTATAGTAGTAGGAGAGGGTTGTATGACTAAGGACATCTTAGACTGATATTCCTGTCAGACCGTGGGATCAGATGTAGGTGCTGGGCCTAGTGGTAGTCAAGACAGGACCGTTGAGTAGGTAGATGATACTATCATGGTTGATGTTGGTCCAACTGATCCACTAGCAGGCAGACAGGTAGCACAATTGCAGGAGGCACTTTGGAGGGTCTGAGAGAGAGCCTGATAGTCTCAGAGGGAGCATGGCAACCTCCATACACAAGTGATTATTCAGAATACGTGGATATCTAAGCAAGACCGAGAGATCTAGGAGTTACGAGAGGTACTAGCGAGATCACAGTTAGAGACTAGATAAGAGGAAACTCAGGATTCTTATTACTATGTTGCATACTCTATTGCAATTCCTGAGGCAGCGGATCAGATTTAGCCTTTTACAGAGTATGCTAGTGCATGGGCCATTCCACCGGGGCCACCTCCACCGGGACCTCCTCCTCAGTAGCAGGGTATGCCACCCCCTCAACAGTAGGGTATGCCACCCCCTCTAGGTGGTTAGATGAGATACTTGTCACGCATATTGTACCACCATTTTGACATATTGTGCTCAAGTAGCACCCTTGTGCATTTGACCGATCAATATATATATGAGCTCGATTTTTGGCATCATTGTACATGTTTATATATTGCTTTAGATGTGTATGTTTTATGAGATGATTTCCAATATGATTAGATGTATGGATTAGAGATGTATGCCATGGATGGATATGCACATGTTTTATTGATGTATAAAAATGCTATGATAGACGTTAGATGGATAAATGCTATGTATGATTTGATTTATGCTTATAATGAATGCACATGTTTATGAATGTATGGAAATGAATATAATGCAATGGATGCAATGATACTAATCATCTCATGCAGGATATTGCAATATACAACATGTACTAACCAAAAGAACATGAACAAAAATTGAGAGCGAGGACCGGATGCTTGTGCAGTCAAGAGGAAACCATGATGAGAGATGAGGACCCTTGAAGAATGAGAAGACAAGTGAAGAGAGCACCAAAATTGCCATGATGCAAGCCTAAAATGCGAATGCAAGCCTATAATGCAAAATGCAAGCCTAAGCTAAATGCAATCCTAGGACTTGGTTGTTGGACTCATCGTATTTATCATCATCGAGTACTATTGGATCATCAGAGTCAATACAATCCTTACTGGTGCTGCTACAACCATAAGAATCTGAATATGACTTTTCATCAGATAAAATGTAGGAAATGAACATAAGCACCAAGGCACAAAAGCCAAGGTGACCTAAATACTGTTTCCAATTTGATGTAGTAAAATTTCATAAGTAAACAAACAAAACAATAACAGTCAAGGAGATAGTTCTGACCTCCCCTTGGCGTATAAATAAATAAGATTGAGGGATGTGAGGCTTTTCTACCTTGATGCAGAAGCTCTTATAACATAAACCCTATTTATTTGACGTCGCTGGATCATCGAAACCACACCAACAAGCAGTAAAGAAAGAAAACATCAGTGAAATTCATAATAACAAACAACATACAAAGAAAGAGTCAATCATATCTCAACATGTTTCAAGGCTTACGAATGTGTCTAAGTTTAGGGTGTTGAAAAAAAACACCATTGTGCTTGTGAGTGCAATGTGTTTGATTGCTATTGAGAGATGTTTACGTTGTGAGATATCTAATGTGTGTTGAAAAACATAGATGTATCCAAAGAGAGTGTTGAAAAACATTGTTTGATTAAGGTGTTGAGAAACACCAGTTTGTGCCAGTAGAGAGTTGTCTTTTGACAGGATTACTGACTCAAGTGCAAATCAAAGAGCGATCAAAATGGGGAGCCATGCCCCCAAGTAACAAATGGATCGAAGCCAAACAAACAAATAGCGAGACGATGAGAGAAATCTCAGAAGTAGCGACAATAGGAAAACTCAGTGAGAACTACTGGTGAGTGTCGTGAGAGAGATTCTCAAGCATAAAGATTGATAATGAGATCCAGGCATCAGCAGGTAGACATAGTGAGAACCACTGGTGGCTGATGCAAAGAGAGTCTCAAGGAGAGACGAAGTGCTACGAAGCATCGGCAGGAAGACACAGTGAGATCCACTAGTAACCAATGCAAAAGGAGAAAGACTCCAAAAAGATAAGACAATGCCCCCTAGACCAGGAACATGCCCCTAGGTGTGACCAGTTTCAATCCATGTGAGGTCAAGAAAAATCTCAAAGATGACCGAAATCAGAAGCTTGAGCACACTAAAGAAGGAAAGCAAACTGAAGCAGGAAAGCAAACTGAAGCGGGAAAGCAGAAGAGCAACTGCGAGAAAGCCAAGAGATGCTGTGACAGATAAAGCATTGTAAAACAAGAGGTGCTTGTTTACCAAGTTTTCACCATCTTGGTAGAAATTCTATTTTTGCTACCATGACACCTGTTTACCAGGTTTTCATCAATGGCACATTTTTCTCTTTTTCTCTTTTTTTTTTGTATTTTCATTTTTTTAATTTTTTTTGTTCTTTTTCTTTTTTTGATTTTTTTTGTATTTTTTCATTTTTTTCATTTTTTTTTGGTATTATCAAGGCGCTTGTTTACCAGGTTTTCACTAGGATAATAGATACATCAAAGTGCCGATTTGCCAGGTTTTCACTAAGATGATCATTTTTTCAAGACATTTTACAATTTTTAGGATTTTTTCAGAATAAAATATGTACATGAGCATGAAAAAGATATCTCAACTGTAGAATTTCTTTAGGTGAAGAGCGTTGATGGGCTCTTTAAGTTGTTCACCTTTTATAGTGGAGAGATGATAGACACCAGACCCAAATACTACAGTAATAATATAAGGACCAAGCCAGTTTGGCTCAAACTTTCCCTTCTGAGTTCGCTGTTGCTGATTCTTAGGGTTATCTCTCAGGACGAGATCACCCATTTGGAAGTCTCTTGGTCTAACTTTCTTGTTATAGGTCTTTGATATCCTCTTTTGATATGCTCTGAGATGATCGAATTCCACCTTCCGACATTCATCCAGTAATTCAAGCTCTTGTAGCTGAGATATTCTGATGTCGTCATCAGTAATGAGGCCTTTTAGAGAGACTCACAAGGTAGGAATCTCAACCTCAATAGGCAGTACTGCATCTACACCATAGACTAAAGCAAAGGGTGTGGCCCCTGTTGGAGTTCTTATACTGGTGCGATAGGCCCATAAAGCCGGATTGATCTGGAGATGCCAATCTCATCCTGATTTGTGTACCGTACGATGCAGGATCTTGAGAATTGTCTTGTTGGAGGCTTTAGCCTACCCATTACCCTGGGGGTAATAAATAAAAGACCAATGTTGAATAATCTTGAACTTAGTGCATAAATTTGTCATATCTTTGTTCTTGAATTGTCCTCCATTATCAGTGATAATAGAGGAAGGTACACCATATCTATAGATAATGTAGTTTAGTATGAACGTGGCTATAGATTATCCATTAGCTACACTAAGAGGTACTACCTCAACCCATTTAGTAAAATAATCTGTAGCAGTGATGATGTAATTATGTCCTCTCAAAGAAGATGGATATATCTGACCCACTAAGTTGAAAGCCCACTGTTAAAATGGCCAGAAAGTGATGAAGGGAATAAGCTCCTTGGCTAGAGCATGAATCAAATTACCATGGAGTTGACATTGTTTGCAAGACTTAGCAAACTGTATAGCTTCCTTCTCCATATCGGGCCAATAATAACCAGCTCTAATAAGTTTACGAGCCAGTGTTAGACCATTCGAGTGAGAACCACAAATGCCTTCATGTACCTCTTCTAATGCATGTTTGGACTCATCAGGTTCTAGACACCTAAGGAGGGTACCATCTAGACCTCGTCTATACAAGTCATTTTCTACGATGACATACCACAAAGCACTGCAGATGAGGTGACATTTTTCATTTCTAGTATATGTGTCAGGAATAATTTTGTCATGGAGATAAGAGTAGATGTGGTGGTAGCGAGATGAATCATGTCCAATGACTGAACAAATCATCCGGGAGTCAAGGGAGTCAAAGGCAGGGTAGCATAACGTTTCCACTAGGAACGCGTGTCTAAAATCATTCTTCAGAATTTGTAACATAGAAGCTAGAGTGGCCATAGCATCAGCCGCTTTATTATCCACCCTGGGAATTTGCTGAAAAGTAACATGTGCAAAGTATTTCTTAAGACTCTCAACTATATTTTTATATGGCACTAAATTTTCATCTTTCATCTGATAGATGTCATTCACTTGATTGATAACCAGTTGTGAGTCTCCAAAGACTTTTAATTCATCCACTCGCCATTCAATAACGATCTTTAGCCCATTGATCAAAGATTCATATTCAACAGTGTTATTGGTACAAGGAAACATCATTTTGTATGCCTTTGGTAAGGAATACTGCTGAGGTGTGATAAACAGAATTCCAGCTCCTGACCCCTATTGGGTGAATGAACCATCAAAGAACATTGTCCATGTCTGATGTGTAAGAAGCATGATGGACTCATCTGGGAATTCCATGCTTAATAGTTGATGATCTGTAATGGGTGCTTCACCCAACTGATCCATGATCGCTTGTCCTTTGATAGCCTTCCTCTCAACATATTCAATATCAAACTCACTAAGGAGCATGACCCATTTAGCTAGTCTACCTGTGAGGGTAGCTTTACTGAGTAAGTATTTCAATGGATCAATTTTTGCGATTAACCTTGTAGTGTGAGGCAAAATGTAGTGTTGTAACTTTTGGGAAGTGAATACCACTGCTAGGAAAGCCTTCTCAATTATAGAATAATTCATTTCGTAAGAGACCAATGTTCTGCTGATGTAGTAAATGGCTCTTTCTTTATGATTTTGATCTTCTTGGGCCAAGAGAGCACCTAGAGATGTTTTCATTGCTGAGATATATAAGATTAAAGGCTTCCCCTAAATAGGAGGCATCAATATGGGTGAATTGGCTAGATATTGTTTAATCTATTGAAATCCTTGTTCACATTATTTTTTCCAGTCATAAGTCACACCTTTATGCAGAGTTTTGGTGAATGGTTGTGACTTGTCAGCTAGTTGCGATATGAAATGCCTGATAGATTGGAGCCGACCTTGGAGACCTCTTATTTGTTTGATATTATGAGGTGGAGGAATTTCCATTGTAGCTTGTACCTTTGCTAGATCCACCCCGATTCCTTTAGCAGAGATGATATAGCCCAATAATTTCCTTGAAGTAACCCCAAATGCACATTTCTTAGGGTTAAGACGCAACCTGAATTTTTCCATACAATCTAGTATGGGACCTAGATTAGTGAGATGCATCTTTCTATCCATACTTTTAGCAAGTGTTTCATCCACGTAGTCCTCCATTGTCCTATGCATCATGTCATGAAAGATGGTAGTGACAGCTCTTTGATAAGTAGCTCCAGCATTTTTTAGACCAAAGGGCATAATATTCCAGCAAAATGTACCCCATGCACAAGTAAAAGCAGTTTTCTCTTGGTCCTCTGGTGCAATTTTGATTTGATTATAGCCAAAGAAACTATCCATCAGTGAATACATCTCATATCCTATTGTCATGTCCATGATCATGTCAATATTGGGAAGTGGAAAATCATCTTTTGGACACGCCAAATTTAAATCTTGAAAGTCTGTGTAGACCCTGATAGATTTTTCATGTTTAGTCACTGGGACGATATTAGAGATCCACTCTGCATAATCAATCACTCGAATGAACCTAGCTTTTAGAAGTTTTTCCAATTCTACCTTGATCAATAAAGCCACATGTGGATGCATCTTTCTAAGTTTTTGTTTAACTGGTTTCACACCTGGAGCTATTGATAAGTGATGCATAATGAGATCAAGATCCACACCCGGCATGTCAGAATACGTCCATGCAAAATTTATCTTTTTTTCTTTGAAAAATTCTGAGAATTCTTGAAGTTCCTCTGTAGATAATGACTTGGCCACATGAATGATGTGTGGATGTTCTTATGTCCCCAGATTTATCGACTAAGTTGGCTCAATTAACACTGATGAGCGTTCCTAGAAGTGACTTGGAAGTGCATCAAGTATCTCATCCTTAGGCACCTCAGAGATGTTTTCACCTTCGGATACATCTTTTCTTTTTACTTTTTTTGGCTCTGATACTGCCACAATGTGGTTTTCACCATCAGAGTGCCTATTTTTTCTTCTTTTAATTTTTTGACTAAGATACTTGATGTCAGCCTTGGTCATGTTGACACTTTCTTCATGAGTGGAGGATGTCATGGGTTCCACAGCATGAAGGTAGTAGGCTAGGGTGTAATCATTCTAGAATGTAAGGACTTCACTAGATGAAGAAGGGGAATTCTAGTCTATTAATTCAGGATGTTGGAGGGAAAGAGATGTGACAGGTTCAAGTGCGTTCATAGTATAGTCATCAAAAGCGTTAACTAGAAAGCTGAGAGCTAAACCAATCTCATCCAAAGGTGTGTTTGAATCCTTTTGATCCCTAACGACCAAAGTAGAAGACATGTTAACATTTATACACTCGGACTCGTTAGACCTTTCACTAGACCCCTCACTTACGTCGAGAAGTTTTTCATAAGATCTTTCTAACAAACTATCAAACTCATATTCATGAGAGTCTGTATCTGAACTCTAACTTGGGTGCTTCCACCATGAAGGTTTAGGAGTTCTTGCAATACCAGCCTGTTCTCATGCCAACTGTTCTTGAAACTCTGGTGGTATGTATCTTTCACCTTGGAAGTTAGGATCTTGCAACACTTTCCATTGTTCATAGGTTAGTGCATCAAGTGGAGTAGTTTTATCAGAATCACTGTCACTCTCAGTAGTACTGACGCATGGTACAAATTTATCTAGCTCAGCAAAGAATGTTGCCAGGTCTAGAGGAATGGGATAAGGAAAACAATCCTCATCCGAGCTATCTTCTATGGTGTCAACTGCAGCTATACCTTCAGGTTTTGGTGCAGGTTCTATTTCTGGCACAAATTGATTGATCCCTAGATGGAATGGGATCTTTTTGAAACCTAAACCAGTGATGTCTTTTGTCTTTTGACCTATAGCTTGAATAGGTTCCAGTAACCCATTACCATTCACCCCTATTGGGCCACTCCCTTTGTACCCAAAACATTTCATAATCTTAAGACCTTCATTGTTGGGGTTTAGTTCTCAAACTAGGGCAGTTTGTTCAGCTATGTTCTTTCCTTTGCAAAGCCAAGCCTTAATAGCTCTTTCCTCATCTTCATCTTGTAATTGTGTAGAGGACCGTACAAAGACACCGTCATAAACTACCTCAAGAGTAGCAGAAGATCTATTTTTCTCAAAAGGTCTCATATAAGAATGAGGAGACGGAGGTGGAGCTGCTAAAGACAACACAGGTTATATTTGATATCCTCCCATTCCTATGTCTATGATTTTCAGGGTTTGTTCCATATCTCTAAGCTTGGCATCATATATTTTTTTGTATTCTTTATTAGTTGGAACAAGGCTATTAGCTGATTGAGTGAGGGCATTACAAGAAGAGCCCATACTGGCGGGAATTGTCACCTCTGCGCCTTGAAAATAAAACTTAATACACTGATGGTATGTAGAAGGAACCACTTGCATCTCATGGATCCATGGTCTCCCTAGCAAGATATTATACACAAGAGGAAGATCTAGCACTTGACATGTGATGTCTCTTTCAACTGGACCAACCTGAATGGGTAGCACAACTAGACCTTTAGATTTTCTCTCTTCTTCATCATAGGCCTTAATGGTAATTCTTTTGTGAGAATATATGTGATCTTCACCATACCTTAGCTTAGCAATAAAATGAGCGGAGAAAATATTAAGACCAGCACCATTGTCAATGAGGACACGGTGGACTAGCTATTTGCCTATCCTGACTTCTATGTGCAGAGGAGCATTGTGCGGGTGACTAATTGAGTGATCATCTTCTTCAGAGAAGGACAAATAATGCGATGAAGTCAGGTGACCCACCATGGATTGAAACTGATCTAGATTGATATCTTTGGGGACATTATCTTCTATGAGAGCTTTGTCTACAATCTACCTACGAGCAGGCGAGATCTTCAATAGCTCAAAAATATTTATCTAAGCATTGGTCCTTTGAAGCTGGTCAAGAATGCTATAACCAGTAGTAGGAGGTGTAGGGACCACCTTCGTGGTCTTGTTGGCAGAGCCAACAATATTCTTATCCACAGTTTGTTTTGGCACAAACGTAGCAACAGAAGGGTTAGGACCCTTGATAGTGATTTTAGCTTGAGATCTAGTAACAACATTCGCACAATCTTGAGATGTTTCAGATTTTGATAATCGATACCTAGGGCCTCTCAAGACAAATGGGGTTCTAGGTTTAGAAGCATTCCCACTTCCCTTGCTAGTAAACATATTACAATATTCCACTTCCACTCGTTCAATCATGTTGATAACATTATCATAAGTGGTATGTGCATAATTAACTTTGGCATTATTATTCTGAGCGTTGGAAGACTCACCTTTCTCATGACGAGGAAAGGGATCTTTAAAAGCTTGATGATCTGAAATCTTGTTATGATTCTCCACAATAATAACCTTGGTATCAATCAAATCTTAGACTTTATGATGCAATTGGAGACATGTAGCAGTCTTATGACCTTTTTTTTTATGGTAGTCATAGTAAGCATTCTTATTCCACCAATGAGGTCATGGTTGCGGATCGTATAGACATTTCTCCAAAGGAGCAAGAATCTTATTTTGTACCAAAGTTTTGAAAACCACATCAAGCGGTTCTCCCAAAGAGGTAAATTCACACTTGGGTCGCGTTGCCCAAGGTTTGTTGCCAAAAAATCTAGAAGGCTGTTGAGTATTGGTTGTAGCCTTTTCAACAACTTTGGTTGCTTGTATACCGGAGGTGAGATTGAAGACTGGTTTCAAATAATTTTAAGTCACGTTATCGACCACCCCATCATTCACAACATCCCTATTTTTGTTGGAAAATTTCCCTTTATCTTTGTTGGCAGATAAGGAGTTTTGTTTGTTATCTTTATTCAAGGTCAATTCACCTTTTTTAACCATGAATTCTTATGTTCTCACAACTTGTTTTATCATACTATCAAAGTTAAGGGGACCTTGAATTTGGACTTGATACCCAAAATTAGGGGTGAGATTATCCAAGAATATATCGAGTTTCTCAGATTCAGGTATTTTGCGAGGGTACTTTGTGCAAAGTTGTCTCCATCTTTGGAGAAATGTTAAGAATGGTTCCCCTTGCCTTTGCTTGAGGTTGCAAAGGTCCCTTATGTTGATAGGATGTTGAATATTTTGATAATAATGTTGTATAAAGAGATTGCCAATCTCGTCAAAAGTCTTGATACCAGTGGGTAGTCGTGAGAACCACTCCATGGCAGGTCCACCCAAACTTCGTGGAAAAATATGCATCAAATATGTTTGATCATGTATAAACTCCATTGATAAGGCACCAAATTCTCTTAAATGATCCTGAGGATCAGTGGTACCTAGATACTTGTCATATTTGGGAAGCTCTACACCTTTGGGAAAAGGTGGCATAATAATACTCCTATCAAACGGAAAATGACATATGCTTTCCATTGTAAACTGTTGTGTTGGTTTGTCCTTATCTTTCATAAGTTGGCTGATTTGACCTTGCATGTCTTGAATTATCTTATGCAATTTGTAGGTCTCACTTTCCTCTTCCTTAGCAACAATTGTTTCCACTTGGAAGTTTGTCGGTAACTTGACCCCTTGTTTTTCCAAATCTAGGAAATATTTTTCTTTGTCTTCTGCAAGGAGTATTTCCATCATTTTGATGAGAGCTTTATTACACTTTGTTTTGTCTATGCTATTTTGAGTTATTGCCTCATCATCATTGCCAAGGATTTCATAAATACTATAAGTCTTATCTTGACCTTGGTGATGTTCTTCTTCTTGATTACCTTGTTCTTGTTGGGATTGATCGTGGCCTTGCATGTAATCAAAAGGAGATGTCATCTTGTCAACGCGATATTGTTCTATGTGCACTCCTTTAGTATGAGTGTGAGTATCACGTTGAGGACTCGTAACCAATGTGCTCTTTGGAAAATCAAAAGGATTGAAGTGTTGGAAATTATCACTAAGGCAGTAAGGATCGTTAATAGGATCAACCCAAACAGGTGATTTTTTGAAGCCTAGTTGATCTGAAAGAAAAGGATTATGCTGATCTTGAAACAATGGATTAGAACAAAACTGAAGCACTAGTTTCTTATTAGGACTTGGATCTATACTAAATGGGGAAGAGGAACATGAGGATCCCTCTTGATTATCAACCTAAATAACAGGTTCAGAATGAACTTTTACTTGATTGCGAGGTTTACTTCTACCTACTCCGGAACCGCGTATGGGAAAAATATTACCGCTCCTAGTCGTAACAGGCATAAATGAAGCTGAAATGAGAGGAAACTTAAGATCCAACTCAGAACTCTGTCTCTAGAGATTTCAAAAAAAAGAAGTAATAGGCTAGAACAGCCAAGGTGTGAGATGCACCCGGCATGAATCATCGAGAGTATGGCTAGAACAGTCGAGATATGATGATCGTGTTGCAAGGTAAAAAAAACACAAAAAAAGATAGGATGGAGACAAAGAGACAAGACAAGTTTGAGTAAGAATAATTCAGTTCACAACTCGAAGCAACTAGTTCAGACTGCAGGCAATGAGGAAATAAGAAATTAGACCCCAGACAAAAGGCAGATTAGGCAAAAGGTTCACCAGTTAACGGGAAAAAGGTCATTGTTTTGGATGCCAGGCTAAAGATCTGCATGAGGAAATGCCTCACCGCATGAGAAAGTGCTAAACTTCATGTGAGAAAGTGCCAGCTTGCGTGAGCAAGTGCTAGGTTTTTGAAAGTTCGTAGGAGAAAAGACCAAATTTCAGTAAATAGACTTAGTTTTTGAGATAAAACCAGATTTTGAGACACAGCAGGAACTGTTCTCTGACAAAAATTTTAGGTTTAGGGTAGTGTTATGATGATACAAATCATCAATCTCCATTTCAAGGTGACAAGCATTCATTTACAGACACAAAGTTTCAGTCAAGCAGTGGTGACACAAGCAGTAGTCATAAACAATTCTACCAAGGACAAAGCAACTTGGCAGAATAATGGGAGTCTTTGTTTGATGATGATTCAGACAGTTTAAGACTCAAGAACAAACACTCAATTATCCCTATAAAGTAAATTGGTTGAGAAGACAAAATCTGTGCCCCGCTGTCTTATGCGTATGCGTGCACCTCACACAGTAGTGTCACCCTCGAAAGAGCGCCTGTTTTTTTGGTGTTTCCAAGGACTAAGTATATATGTTTGAAGGTTACCCTTAAAACAAGGGTCAGCGCCATATACCACTTCAAGGATCTAGGTGCATACCTATGTCAAGAATCTAGGGGAGAGATTCTTCCCTCTCCCTGCACACAGATTATGTCTCCTTTCAGAGGTGAACTGGGTAGGCATCTAACTAAGAGAGTGTTTAGTAGGCTTCCATTAAAAATAACCTTTGGTGCCTCTGATACAAAACTAGGGCCTCGCAGCCACACCAACACTTGTAAGTCATACACCCTTGCAAGCAAAGCTGGGAGCGGCGCCGCTCAGTACGACAAACAAGGCTTTCTCAAGATGATAGTCAAAATCATGAGAAAGAAGTTACCATGGCTTTGGAATATTTGGAATCAACAAAGAAGACTTTATTATAGTGAGGTGGAATCACCGGCGATAGGTGTGTACTCACTTTGGTCGTTCCCAGAGGTTCAACTTCCAGCAGGCCCTCTAAAGGTGACACAACTTGGCTTAGATTCAAGGGTCTGATTTTCTGATTCTCTCAAAGAGAGAAGACCATACTTCTCTACCTCTTCACCTTACCCAAACACTCAAGACATGTTCATCACCAAGATAGCTTCACTCCACTAAATCCACAAGCCTTTGGGTTTCTGATTCTCTCAAAGAGAGAAAAGCATAATCCCCTAAAAAGTAGATGTGTTAAAGATTCACTATCTTGCTCTGCTTTCCCAGGTATCCATCATTCTAGCAAAATCTAGGTCCTGGTTTCATCCATGGGCATCACCTCCATGTAATGAAGAGCCTATTCCCCTACTTTGCTATTAAGACCCTTAAGAAATTTTAACAAAGCCCTATTTAAACTATGTGAATGAAAAACACTAAACAAGCACAACGTTTTTAATATGCCTTTGACAATCGTCCTGCAAGCAAACCATTAGCAATTTTTTATGATCTTTGAAAAGTGACCTACAGACGAGTGTTATGTTGTAGCAGAAATCAGAAACATGAAATCAATAGCAGAAAGTAAATGTTAGAAAATGATAACAGTAAATTGCTGATTCTAGAAATTAAATGACTGTCTGTAAAACTTCATGCAAGAAAGTATTTTACTACACGAAAGAAAGTGCAGGGACCTGAACGAGATTTGTGTTTCCTCACATGAGAGAGTGATACTGCGAGAAAAAAATTGTGTGGTTTGATCTGAAATGTCACACGAGATTCTATACCAGTGATGTACGTATGTACGGCAGAGTTGAAATTACTGTCAGAAAATTTTGAGAGTGAGGCCAGAAATCATTTTTTCTGCCCCACGGTGGGTGCCAAAATGTTATGTGCTTGAATGTGACCTCTAAATCAAGCACAAACACAACATAGTCCTTACTCAATCATCAAAATTGCAAAGATGAACATGAATTGTCCATTTTGCAAACTTGATTGAAGCAACCTGTTGCCTCCTATTTTTGGGGATGTCGAATTTACTCTCAGTACGAGAGCCAACAACCTTGACCATTGCTAAAATGGAGGATTTTTAAAAGCATGATAAAACTTGAAATTGAAACTATTTGATATGAGATACAATTGCCATCTAAGAATTGAAATGCATATCTAATCTAGAAAGCTTGAAAGATTATAGAATTCAGCTATTAGATATGTAAACAAGCTATATTAGAATGCAACATGTTACTAATCCAAATGAAACTAAAGCTAATTATGCAAAAAAGCTTGAAAAGATGATAAAAAAAAAGATAAAATTTAACTATAGTTTTGATGCTCTCCAATTCATCCTCTCAAATGAAGAAAATGAGGCCCATAATATAGAACAACCTGAGAAGGGGATGAAGAGTTTCTTGAAAAGAAACGGTTAACTCTTCATTTCCATGGGGGAAGGTGAGACAATTTTTGAAAGAATTATTCAATTAAAGAATGAATTATTTCCACACTAGTTGCTTTTCACATGGAATTATGGAATTCCTTTTTGAGGATAATTCATCCTAATAATTAAATAACTATTCAATTCCTTTTTGATGTGTATTAGCTAAAGGGGGTGGAATTAATTTAATTTGAAAGCACTT
>MU228082.1:3114747-3131055 GCA_018584345.1 Thuja plicata
AATTAATCATAGGGATTTTTAGCTAATAAACCTTGATAATTTAGGAATTAAATATAATGTGAGATTTATGCAAATTCAGGTTTTCTGCATTTGAGACCAAGTCAATTAAAGTCAATTAGGAAGAGAACTTGCCTAGTACAATAGGACTTCAATGACGAGAAAATGCACCAAAATTGATTAGAATTGTAAGATGGAAATTTTGGGGTGTTACAATACCCTCTTACAATAATTCATTAGGTCAGACAATTAAGCTTTCCTAATATACAAATAACTAATCAGGTCGGCCAACTAAGGCTTTCCAATGTACAAATAATTATATACCCCTTTCTAAGATACACAGAGTACCTATAAAAATTAAATGTCAAATATAATCTATCACTTATACTTCCAAATCCGCAATCCACGCTCACAATTCATTTTACACACTACATGTCTGAAGTCGGCCACCAAATAGGTCTTCTCTAGAATACATGCCAAAGCTGACATCACCAGTCATCAATTAATAATCGAACTCAATCCATTGTTCCAACATATGTCAGTTGTCCACTAGTAAGCTCGCTTCATCTGAAATATCTTCGCCAGAAAGATATACCCGAAACACAGAGACCTGCTCTGTCAAGCATCACAGTTACAGTCCATAAACCAGTCTTCACCAAATCAACTGTAATATCCGCAATATGCAACATAAAGCCAAGAGACCTTAGGAATAAGGTCAAAACACATCCTTCTACATATATCCAACTTTTATTGTTCTGACTCATCTATACAGTGTTCATACACTTTTGTCAGTTAAGTAACCAATTTGACCTCTCCACATAAATATATGTTGACATTAGTGACAAAACATGAATATCAATAGCATGATTAGTACCCAAAACTCATATCATCCAAAAAATTCTTTACCCAGTAATTATCTATTGTGATAATACAATTACTATAAACATTTCAAAGAACCCTATGATGCATGCTAAGACAAAGCACATATCCATTAAGTATCATTACTTGAGGGAACAAGTACAAGAGAAATGGGTAATACAGGAATATGTACACTCCAAAGAACAACTAGCAGACATATTCACAAAACCATTGCCAAAAGATACATTTGAATACCTAAGATATAGACTAGGGGTTCGTCCCTTGTCTAATGGTCACTAAGCTGACTTGGAGGTTGCATCGGCCTATACATTATTAGAAGATTAATCATGTTGATGCAAGCTAAGATATGGATTGTAATGACATATCAATACACTAAAGGTACTTATCTGAACCACACACTAGAGATATTGTTGGCTATTATAGAGCTGTATATTTGTTTTTTGCATTGTTGTCAAAGGGAGAGAAAGGTTCAATGAAATATTTAGAAAAGGGAGAAGAGATTCTACAACACAAAGGGAGAGAATATCTAAAGGTTACTATCAATGAAATAACCATCCATCAAAGGGAGAGAATTGGATAGAGTTAACACTGCATATCTATCTAGAAAAGGGAGAAGAGATTATAAAAGAAAGGGAGAGATAGAATCAAACGATCAAATTGATACACCTATCCATTGAAGGGAATAAAGAAAGGGAGAGCACACAGCATAATCAAATCTACAAGGAGAGTTGTATGGTAAACATTTTTTTTGCAGTGATTAAACATATTAAATATGAGCTATAAGAGCTTACAGGGATTCAAATATTTGAATTGGTTATAGAACAACAAATTTGGTATGTTATGACATGTTTTATACTGCATATTTCATATTATGTTGCCATCAATGCCAAAGGGAGAGATTGATGAACTATAACTAATTGAATGTTTGAAGATAATAAGTTGATGATCACCGAGCTACAAAAGTGAATGCAAGACATTAAATCAGTTAATGTATTGTATTGTAATTAATGTAAACTTGATATGGTTTGATTGTTCATACAAATATTGTCATAACCTTAAAGATCTGAAAAGACAAAGTTTATGTGGTTGGTAAAACATAAAAGGTCTGTATACACCGAGTGACAATGAACACCAAGTAATTCACAATGTATACTGAGCATAGCAGCAATCAAGCAAGTCTTACCAAGAAAGACTTAATGACCGAGCATAAATGGAGTTGATAACCGAGCATAATTGGAGTTAAAGAACGACAAAATTGCTTAGCTAGAAGAGCTACAATTTAGGGAGTGGCTGATTGATTTTTTTATTATCAACGATCAATTAAGCTAAAGAAAGGAAGTAGATTAAAAGCACATTTTATTCACATTTATCAAGGAGAGATTTACGAAATAAAACTAAAGGAGAGATTTATGGGAGAAAAGAAAATCATGGCAATTTTTACGGATCAAGGAGAGATCTATGACAAAAACAAGGAGATTGAGTGGCTAATCATGTCTATATAAAGGGATAAGGAATTCATTATCAAATAGAGGAACATTAAGTATATTTTGTGTGAAGATAGAACTCTTCATGCAGATCTGGTCATATAGGTTGAAGAACAGAGCAAGGGAATTATGTAGAGACCGAGCAATAGAGGATAGAGAATTCACTAGGAAGAACAAAGAAAGAAAGCAAAGGAACTGAAGTATATATTGATGAGAGAGATATTATTGGACTAGAAATAGATCAGAATATTTTCAAATCATAGTTGTATTTTCAACAGACCATTTACTGTATCAGTTTAATCATTGATTCATAAAATCTCTTAACTGAGTGGGATTTAATAGTCCTTATTGTATTCAGATACTAAAGAGTATCAAAAGGTTTTCTTGTTGACAACATAGTGAGTGTTAGATCAAAATACAAACTGTTGGTTTTAAATCCTCTAACAAGGTTTCACTTAACAATGTGTATTGTAACCTTTAACAGGGTTGGCTCTTCACCAAGCTCACTTCAGAAGAGTGAAAATATTTTGGGTTACCGGTCCCAGGTGGCTTTTTCCCATATTGGGTTTCCACGTTAAAATCTATGTGTCACATGTGTATATGTTTCATTACATTGATATTTTGTTTTACACATCACTAAAACTGGATTGGTCGGTTAAAACTAAGTTTGTTTTCTACTTCTCAGTAAAGTCCATAAAAGATAAACAATAATATCTTACCGAGCAGTTTATATTTGTTAAGATTATTCATGGCATACATCTTGATAAAATTAGGACTGTAAGACAACTAAAGTTATTATATTTGAGAGATAAGTTTTTGGTTGGAACTTCTGGAATAATTTTTAAGGCCACTGATTCACCCCCCCCCCCCCTTAGTTATTCTAACATATAGCANCCCCCCCCCCCCCCTTAGTTATTCTAACATATAGCATGTTTGGTATTCTGTGAGAATTTGTATGGAAACCCTAGGAGAGAATGATTTAAAAAGGACATGTATTGTGTATCCATTAAGTTTTTTACCAAATTATAAAAATTTAGTTGCCTAAGTTTCAACTATATTGAGGATTCTGTTATTATGAACTATGTGTATTGTAGATACCTATATGTAAGGATATGGGTCTGAAAACATACATTTTTAGATTAAGGTTTTGAAGAGTCTAGGTAGGGAATAATTTTCAATTTAGATGTCACCTTAAAAATATAAAGACACTTTAAGATACCCATTTGTGTTTTTTTAACATATATCAAAATCAAATAGGGTTCCTTTGTACGAAAAGGGTCAAATATAGGCTGTTATAGTGAAATTAGGCCTATTTGAGCTTGATTTTTCAATCAAAGTGACTAACATTCATCCATAACATTTTCTAATTACATAATTAGGAAAATCTCTTCACTAATATTTTAACTAATACTTTTATGAATGTTTTCATTGAGTTTTATGATGATCCAATGGCTCAAAACAAAATTATGGTCTTTTTAACAAACTAGTAACCTTCATTCCCGAACAAGCATGTTAGAGAGATTTACTTTTTATACCATTTAAATGACCTTATCTTTAGGACTGGAAAGAATGAAAAATATGTGAAATTAAATGATCTTTCCTTTGATAAAAGTTTCAGATCTGTATCATTTCATATGAGATTATACCATTCAAATTACCGACTAATCCACATAGAGGAAATACATAAAAACTCACCATTATAGAGTTAAAATTGTTAATAAGTCTTATTAATTATAAATTAATCAATTTAACAATTATTAAATAATTAATATGACTGATCTAATCAATTTATAATTTAATTTTAAATATCATAAAGATTCACTAAAACACCATATATGTTCCATGTGCGTACTATATGTTATTAACTAAGTCATTTATGACTTAGAGTATTTTAATAAATATAATGATTTTATATAAATGGAGTTAAATAATATGTCAAATGCATGCATGTCTTCTTTCATGTGATCTTGGTGTTCTTAAGTGTCAGTGTGGGTAGATTGTTACCCTGGGTGGGTTTTGTCTTCAGACTTGTACTATCTTATGATTTTATGCATTTTTTCTCTTTCGGTTTCATATTTTGGAAAGTTCATAACCTATTTATGTCACGGTTGGTTCTTTTGTTGTCTTGGGTACATATGTGAGAGATTTCATGTGTTCCTTGAGTCCTTGATCTTTATATTATTTGACCATAAGAGGTGACAACCAATATTGTGTTGAGTTATGATTTGTTCACTTGGTCATCTTGTTTCTTCTACTTTGATTGTTCAATGTTTTGAGTGATGGTATTTTTTATTATGATTTACTCCATGTTGGAGAGATATGCTTTTGATTCTATTGAGGATCATTGATTTTGTGATATCAGATTATGAGAGTTTGGTGATTGTTTATTGAGGTATTCATTATGGGATGGATGACTTATTGAGATGTCTAGTATCGGATGGACAACTTGAAAATTGTGTAGGATGATATGTTATTTGTTATGCTCTATTATTTTCTTAGTTATTTTCATAATTTATGCTTTATGAGAAATCTTTTATGGTTTTTAATTTGTCTTCTTTTTGGTCCTATGGTTGGGAGAATTAGGGTAGGTCATCTAGGAGCATAGAAGGGAAGTGGCTTGCAATGGGGGCTAGGGCCCTAAGAGGCTTCTAGGGTAACTCATTATAAGTAACTAAAATGTGATAACTTAATAAAATATTAGGAGATAAACATTAATAAGATAATTATGTGTTCTCACCCATGCCTTGAGTGCTAGTACATGCTAGGGTGGGAGTGAGAGAAGATGATTGGTTGAGGTCTTTCATGGTTAGTATCCTTGTCTGTATGAAAGGGTTAATGAGCCAGATAGAGTCACTTAGGGGCTAGAGTCCAGGGAGGAATACTTGGGTAACTCAATGGTGGACTTATGTGATGATCCTTTCCTATATGTGTTCTAGGTTCCTATGTGAGATTTTTGGTACACTTGTTTTGGTCTCTTGATCTTTTATACTTAAAACCTTGGAATATTCTTGTTACCTTTTTATCTAGTGTACCTTTGCATTTGTCTTTCTTATTTGTTATTTTCCCCTATGTGTGGGCTTGCTATTATCTCCTCAGCATGGTGTTAGTGGACCTTTGGTTCTACGAGGTTGAGTAGTAGTGATTCTTATTACCACTGAGATCTGTCATTTGTGACTTTATGATAGGATGATCCTTGTTGCAGTTGTACCTTCTTGTTCTTCATTGTTGGAGACTTATTCTTATCTTTCTTTTGTTGTAGACTTATATCATTGTATCAATTGTGATATTCTTGGATATTACATTGTACTTTGTATTGAGTTTTATTACATACCATACAACTTGTGCAGTGGATGTTAGTTCATTATGTATACCTTATCATATGATTTGTATCTAGGTTTCATTTGTCACACCCCTCCAGGAAACTCGAGAGGATAAGAAAACTAACTACTAAGAGATGTGAATATTTTTTTTTGAATGAGTTATTACAACTGATCTAAGTCCTCTTACGTTCCCTAATTCCACTATTCAAGAAACATAATCTACTCTATTAATTTATCCATTAAGGCATTGATTGATTAATACAAGTTTACCAATTCATTCCTTTACTTTTAACATGTAACTATGTGAGTTATCCTTTACTAAACTGACATCATTATTTACGCTATTCATTTAAGCATTTAGGTGAGAGAAAAAAATTTGATAGATAAGAAATTCCCTATTTACTTTATTATTCCATACGCATTTCAAGTACATAGTAAACATAATCCAATATTTAATTCTATAGCTATCTTACTCATTGATTCATCTATTCATAATATTTTTCTACAACTTTACATCCAGAGATATCACAATCATTCATAAATACATTATTTCATAATAAGTCTAAGATCATTTCTTGGATACTAAAATTTAATAAAAGATACGTGAATAAATACCCTTAACCATTATCTTTTCATGTTCATAACATACAATATTTTCCCTTTCCTTTTACCTAGATCTACCCATTCCCTTAAACATTGCTTGATTTAGATTGATATACATCATATCATTAGATATAATGATTCCCTTACAAGAGCTTACAATTACAAGAATGCACATGCATAAGTACATCTTTACATATACAATAATAAGTATTCAAAACTGAAAATCTGGAAAGGACAGGAGCCAAGAACATCCATCTGACCACAAACAGTACCTTGATATAATAAAGATTAACTACCAAACCATGTGGATCTAAAAATATTCCACTCCCCTATGCTAGGAGACAGAGACCAAGGTCCACGCAAGAAGGTAACAACTAGGATACTCCTAAGGTGATGATAGACCTTTCCAAAACATAACACAACAGAAAACACAAGAAGATCACAAGGACCAAAAAGGACACAATCACATTGGTAGGAACTCTAAGCTACAAGCTAGGTGAGTTTCATCACATAGTCCTCACCCCTTGAGTTACCCTAGTAAGCCACTCTGGGCCCCAACCCCCAAGTAGGGACATGCGGAACCGAACATCTCTCATAGGGATGAGACTGTTTGATTGTGCTATTGCAATAGCACCTTATCCCACTCTTATCCATAGCCTATACTAGCACTACCGGGATGGGCGAGGCTTACCTTATTTAATGTGTAGCACTCTTCCCATAATTTATTAATGTTTTCACTTAATTAAACAACTCACCAATGGGTTACCCTAGTACAAGCCACTTAGGGCCCCAAACCCTCACTGTGAGCCACTCACCTAGTGTCCTTAGGTTCCCTATCGAAACAAGTCTCAAAATAACATAAGGAATACATCATAATAAACAATAAGCCATAAAAATGTCACAACATCAAATAATTGGGTTAAGGAAAACACTAGTTATCATGAATCCTCTGGACAACCCTAAACCACAATCAGGTACTCAGGTGGATAAAACACATCCATATTGCATACAATACATCAAATAGGGATTCTCAACAACATAATTATGTCAAGTACTTCATCCCAACAAAAATCATAACATCTTAACATCATTGGATTGGGTTTAGGAGATCATTGAGTGTCCCTAGTCCACCAAACATTCCTAAACCCTAATCTAGCATATAGAAAGGTAGATAACACATAAGAAGACATCAAAATGCACCAACATCAAGTATTATACAAAACCCTATAACCAGTGCCTTTTGGTTCCAATTCAAAACACAAAAAATCATAACAAGATCATATTGCAGAAAGCATGTTGATTCCTTAAATTTGGCTAAGTTTGAAATTTCCTAAAACCTTCAAAATCTAGAATCTTTATTTGAACTCCTAGGAGGTTGAAACCACTCTCAAACATCTTGGAAGGTATTACATAAAATGTAAATTAAATTATAAGGCTGAGATCAGACAGAGACCACCAGACTGACCTAGCTCCCATGCATCAAAATGCACCAAATATAATACTAATAGGGAAATCAGTGAGCCAAAAATTCAACCATTAAATTACATCATCCTCGGGTCAGTATGGAAACCCTAAACCTTCTAAAAAACTCTAAAAGTCATCCTAGAAAGGTCCTGCACATATGGGGCCTCAAGCTGCATAGATGGGGGCTCAAGATGTGCATATGGTCAAGACCTGTGCACTTGGGCCTTCCTCCTTCACAGATGGTCATGCATCCTGTGCAGATGGAGCCCATTTCTACGTAGATGGTAAAAGACTATGCATTCCTAGAGGCAACAACTTGCAGATTGAGCTTTCGTGTAAAACTGGGTAATATAGAGGCCTGGGAAGAAGAATTGGAGAGATACCCAGTTGAGATCCCTCTATTCTCCTTCCAAGGAAACCCTCAAACCCATCCTACCTTCAAGGTAACTCTATTTTATTTTTTCCAATATGTACAAGGTAAAGAAGGAAACATCCATAACATACTATTCTAACAAGGAAGAAAGTCTACTACAACTCATAGGTAGCAAAGGATGAAGGTTCAAGGTAGAAGAAATCACATTCTATGGAAAAAAATCATAAAGAAGGATAGATGACATGAACATATACTTTTATTATCTACCACTAAGATACTCACCAACCACTCA
This sequence comes from Thuja plicata, assembly GCA_018584345.1. Classification (NCBI taxonomy): domain Eukaryota; kingdom Viridiplantae; phylum Streptophyta; class Pinopsida; order Cupressales; family Cupressaceae; genus Thuja; species Thuja plicata. Next base: position 3,123,160 of record MU228082.1, read on the forward strand.
AATATACAGGAAAACAATACAACCATTAAATGTTTCCTCTGATCTAATAAAGCAATGACAAACAAAAAAGCACACACATCAAGCACCACATTAAGGATTCTCTTCCAGGGTAGAGCCTACCTAGAGTCCTATAGAGAAACCTTTGGAAGTAGCTCCAAGCCTGCTCCAGCCAATTCCAAACTTCCTCAAGCACTTCAACTCACAGAGATTCCTTCAGAATGCCACCGCCTACCTTCTCAATAATTTTTGGCTGAGAGTTTTTGTATGCTAATTCTTATTCTCTTCCTTCCTCCCTACTCTACAATCCTCCTTTCATAAATATGGTCTAGGAGTGGTTGCACGGGAAAAATCAACTGATGCAACCATCCACAACCATATATTGGTTATTAGTTGAAACTTTATTAGTTCTTAGATAAATTAATATTTAGATAGTTCCCGTAAGTTCTTTAGTTTCTTTACCAACTTTATTTAATTTTATGTTTCAAGGAAGATTTAGGTAATTAATTTTACCCTAATATCTATATTTAATTTCACTCTTAGATTATGATTAGTTACTATGCCCCTTAAAAGGATTAATAGTAATTACCTTCATTTCAATCCAAAATCTATTAATCCCTAAGTTTTGTTGATGATTAGTGACCCGCACTTAGTCATTTACTTAGGCAGTTTTAGTTGGTTATCACTATGGCCAAGATAAACATTCAAGGCCGAGAAACACTACCGAGCAAGTTTCAGGTTGCCAAGTTACATCATGCCAAGCTGAATAGAATATTAAGTGTCGAGTGACAGAGATGTTTAGTGCCGAGTAGAACAGTTTTTGCATACATGTCAAGATTAATTCAAACTTTGATGTAAACGGTTTAGGCCAACTTGTATGAGACTTGGGCCAACATTTGTATGCATTTAATATTTTTATATTGAGTTAATTACACATTTAATTGTTTTATACTATGCATGGCATGGAGCCAATCACGAAATCAGTAATGCATTGGAGGCATAAACAATAGATCTTGATCATTCATCTAGATCTCACTGCCAGATCTGAAAAGATATAATAAGATTGCTTCTAACCCTAGAAAGTGTGTGTGAGCAAGAGATATATAGAGAAGGGTTGTGTGTTCATGAGAGATGAACAGTGAGTCATTTTGAGAAGAATTCTAGATCAAGTAGAACGACAGAGCAGTGAAAAGTAGAGTAAAGACATAGAAGATTGAGAGAACACAAAAGGTATTGGATAGAGAAGATCCATCATCAGCATCAGAGTGTATAATGGAGGATCACTACTTGGAACATTCTAACAGGGGTATAAGGTGAAATCTCTTAATAGAGTAGTTCTAGCAGACCATTTTTAATCTCTTAGCAGAGTGCTTACTTTACTGTAAGTTGAAATCCTTTAACAAGGTAGATTGTAATGATCTTTAGTTCTTAACCAAATAGACCTCTAACTAGGTATATTACATGTTGCAATCAAACTCTTGTAGCCCTAATAGGCACACTTTATTTATGTAGTAGTGAATATTTTGTGGGTGTCATCCCCACCCCAGTTTTACCTATTTGGGTTTCTGGGTTACCAAATTCTTGTGTTAGGAGTTATACGTTTCATGTTATTAATGCTATCTGATGTTAGGTTAAATTCATATATGTATGAATGTGAATCAATTTGTTTAAAGTGGTTAAGTTTTAATATCTGATTCAGCCCCCTCTCAGTATCTTTCTTTCCCATTATTGTACTTCCAACAATTGGTATCAGAGCACATTTCACCTACAAAAGATTTTAATCAACTTGTGAGAACAGATCTTGAGATGGAGGTTTACAAGTTGGGTAAAGTCATTGAAAATCAAAAGATTGAGATTTAGCTAGCATTACATCATCTCGAGATAGCAAGACAGGAATTGAAGAAATCATTAACAGCTAGGAAAGATTTGGCAAAACAAATGAATGATAGTCATTACCAGGAAGATGGCACTAAAAATCTATTTCAGAATGTAGATTCTACTAAGAGAAATGCAACAATTGCAAATCTACTGGAAAAGAACAATGCACTGTGTCAAGAAGTCAGAAACTTGAAAAGAGAACAAGAAATGCAGACAGTGAGACTATGTGAAGTAGTGGAACAAACGAAGAAAGTTGAAGATGACAAAACTATGGCAGAAGAAGACAAAAGAGTGATAACTGTCAAACCTAATGAAAGGACACATGATGTTAAAATGATGACAATCAATCAAGTTGACATGGAAAATCAACTGCTACTTGCAAATCAAGAGATTAGTAGGAAAGATATGGAAATGATAAATCTGAGATCTGAGAAAAATCAATTGAAAGATGATTTGAGATCTGAGAAGGAACTTAATTAAAGATTGAATAAGCCTAATGAAGCTTTGACTCATTTTGAGAATTTGATAGAAGCATCAAGAAGGTCAAAAGATTCTTCTGGATTAGGTCACATTGAACCAAAGAAATATGTTGAGAAAGAAGAATCATCTAAGAATGGTGAAAGGAGGAATGCAAAGACAAAGTACAACAAGCCTGTTTTCCACCACTATAGAAAACCAGGTCATACACTAAACATTTTCCAAATTAAGAAAGGTAAGTCCAATCCTAAACCTAAGTTTAATGGTTACTATTTAATTGCAAGAAATTTGGACATAAAGCACATGAATGTTGGGCTGAAGCAAGGGATGCACCCTCCAAACCAAGATTTAAAGGTTATTGTTACAAGTGTCAGAAACATGATCATAAGGCACAAGACTGTAGATCCAATACTAAATAGCAATGGACATCAAAGACATAAACAAAAGAATCTAAGAAAGGCAACACTTACAACTGGGATTATAATACAAGGTAGAGTTGTCATTACTGTGAAGAATATGGACATGCACCTAAAGATTGATTAAAGACACATGTTAGAGGGAAATCTAAGAGTTGGATGAATGGAAGCTTAGTCTGCTTTAGTTGTTTGAAGATGGGTCACACTAAGAGAGAGTGTAGGAAAAGAGTTCCGGCTCCTACTATTGAAGAAATAAGAGCACAAATGAACCAGACATGGGTAAGGAAAATAGAGCCAAGAAGCAGTGAATGCACTGAAGCTGAGGTTACCCAATCTAATGGATCAGGTGATCATACCATCTCCAACTAAGCTATAGAGGTATGTAAGGAACTGCATTTAAATTTCAAATCTTACATCAGTTCCTAATATATAAATGTGCCAAAGTCTATATCTACATATATAAAGATGTACCAGGACATGTTTGTGACAAGTGTCAAGAAGAGGTATCTACACTATAGGTGTTGATTTGGTTGGCCGAGTAAGTTGTGATGGTTGAGTATGGTAAGCTGAGTGGTATGCAAGTTGTGTTAGTCAGCCAATGACAGCTGGCTTGCAGTAACCTAACATGAAAAATATTTATTGCTTACCTATCTTGACCTTTCAAGTTTATATAAGGATGAACTATCTATTCTTCATTTTACCTTGCAATTTTTAGCATTCATAGAGAGATCGAAGAAGTTGCAAAATTTTATCTTAGAAAAGTTTGTTTCGATAATTTTGTCAGTGTGCTGACGGGAAACCTAAGTTGAACAGTGTGAAGTGATTTCTTGTCGAGGTACTCTGTTCTTCATTCTCAAACCCTAACTTCAAGAGATTATGGCTGCAAGTTCTTTCGCACCAATCAAAGGAATGGAGGAGGATCTGAATCAAATTAAGTTAGTAAGGAGTGATGCATGTACACCACCAAACTTTCAAACCATTTCCGAAAGCACAATTCTAAGTGATCTAAATGGAGCCCTCTCATCAATCCCACCAAAGGTACTTATGATTCATGATGTTAGATCTTGTTACATGGTTAAAATTGGCAAAGTGGGTAATAGAAAATTGAGAAAATCCTATGACAAGTTATGTGAAAATGGAATTCTAAAAGACAAATTCAAGCATCTAGTGACAAAGGGTTAACTCATGCCCTAGACTTTCTGACAGAATTCAAGGATGAATGGATTAAGGTTGTCCTAAGCCAAGTTCATAATATGCATATGTGGCTGGACAATGGACTAGTTAGGATCACAAAAGATATTATCCATAGAGTAACTAGATATCCTATTATCAGTGGTAAGCGGACCATGAGAGTTCAGAAGAAAGAAGAGATAGCAGCTAACACTGGAGCTGTCTGGAACAACAGAGGTATGACCATCTCTACAATTGAAGACTTAGAACTTGACTTTGGAGTGAGAGTCATTGCACACAAGTTCTATCAGTCGAGCTGACTGGAAAGTGTTCCCTGTATAGCCATGGACCAGGCATGGAAGAGAGTAAAAAATAATCACACCTATGACCTTGCCGAGATGCAGTTGACACAACTAGCCGAGAACTTACTATCAATCAGGAAAGCCAAAAGATCGTCATGTAAGTTTGGCTCCTTGTTGTTAGGAATAAAGTGTCTCAACCTTGGATAATTCCTATTCTTATTATTTGTTTTGTAAAATGTATTTCTTGCAAATAATGTAATTAAGTGTGAGTGTACATGTCTAGTTGGCATGTTGATGTGTCACTCCACTTGATGTGTCGGCACCTTGATTTTTGTTTTAGGAGATCATGGCTGAAATGGTTATGACAGATTCCTATGACATGTAAGAGCTATTTCTAGAAGATTTAATGACAAGTGAAGACATGCAATGACATGTGGAAACTGATAAAGTTGAGTACTGTACACTCTTCCATAATCATAAAAAAAATTTAGGGTTCCTATTTTCTCAGAGAATGGTAAAACCCTAATACGGCTATCTTTGGAAGTTGCCCTAAAAAGGAAAGCACATGATATAAGCATTTTTAGGGTTGCAGAAAGATATAGAAAAAGAGTGTATTGTTGGTATGATCGGGTGCTACTAGATTAGTCTTAGTGTGTCGATTGTCTCCTGAAAGAACTTGCATTGCAAGTGTGTTGTAACCATTGTGTTGAAGATAATACATTGTGCAGATTTTGGAGTGCTAGGGTTTTTTACCGAAAGGTTTTCCCCAGGGTAAATCATTGTGTCATTCTCTATTTTTCTATATGCATGGTATATGGCTGCAATATCATTATTAAAGTAGTTAACGAATCTGAAATTTTAAAGATTTAAAAAAATTTGTACAATACTTTCCTTTAGATATTAGTGTAGGAAGTTGTTTCCGCACCTGAGTTTCCTTACACTTGTTAATGTGTATATTCTTCTACATACAGAAGTCATTTCCTACTCTATGAAATAATGTCTGGAAGAAGGATAGACCTATTACCTTATAGATTAGTGAATGTATTCAGCAATTAGGTAATAATTTCAATAGTATTATGAGAAATTATTTTGTGGAATTCAAAAAGAGAATGAGGTTGAGAACCAGAATTCCCAATTCACTTGTGGAGAAGAGCTATGAAGAGCTATGTTTCTTAGTTGATACAGATTACACCTATATTCAGGCTGTGACACCTAGGGTATCATGGCTAGAGCCATTTCCCTATGAAGTTAATATTGGTGAAACATCAGCAGCTATCACAGCACTCCTAGCAGAGGAGATTAATACAAAATCTAAAAGATTCAGATATTATGATGAAGCTAAGGCAAAGATTTCAATGAATCTTAAGGCAGGAACCATGGAAATAAAGAGGAAAAAGATTGTGAAAAATCTGAAAAAGATGGTTGGCTTGCTGAGTGATGAGGAGCTAGAGGATGCACCTCTAGACATTTCTACTGGACAAGGTGAAGATGTATCTGAGGAACAAAATTTAGAAGTCAGTGAATCTGAAGAAGAGATTACTGCTAAGGAAAAAGGAAAGAGACCAGCAGTAGCCAAGGTAACCAAGCCGAGTAAAGCAAAACCTAGAGTTACCCCTCCCATTACAAATTGTCCAAGGACAAGGGCATCTGCTACCACATCACCAGTAGAGCAAACAAAAGTTTATTTAAAGAATATTTGAGAAAGTAGTTCTAGATCGAAGACAAAATTTGCAACAAAGGTTGTGCCAAGCCTACAAGTTAAGAGACCAAGAAGGAAACTACATTTGGATCCAGAAAGTGATGAAGACAAGACAGAAAATGATGAACCTAGAAACATACCAACAACACCATTCAAGAAAACCATAGATATTAATGAGGTATGTGAGAACTTGATAAATTCTACAGGGTTATCTGGTTTTAAGTTTATCAGGTATGAAAAATTGAAGGTAGAAGACAAGCCTAAGGTTCAGGAAGCTCTTCTAGGCATGATGTGTAATTTCAAATTAACTCCTAAAACAATAGGAAATAATGTGTTGAGTGAGTTATATAATTTTCTATCTGGAAAATGGGAATTTGCACTCACAACTGAAAGACAGATAAGGGAAGGCACATTAGCTCAAGTTATTCCTGAGCTAACCAAGAAATAGAGAGAAAAATTAGTTGAAGAGTATAAGCACAAATTTATACCTAAATAGAGAGGTTATGCTATCTTAAAGAATGATATTGAATAAATAGTACAACAGAGTACTTGGATTTGGAAGGAATTTTTTGGATTGATTTCTCCAAAAGAAAAGAAAATTGATGAAGGAACATCTAAGCCGAAGGATAAAGACATTGAATCCACCCCTGTACCACAGAAATCAATAGATCACATTGCTACTGAGCTTGAGAAGACTAGAATAGAATCACAAGAACAAATAGAGACAGCTACCACTATTGATCTGACTATTGACAGTCCAATTGATGTGACAATTGATGAGTCTAGCAATCTAGATGCCGAGGGTCAGGATGAGTCAAGAGACTCAACTATAGAATCGCCTATTAAATCAACTGAGGCTGAAGAAGAGAAGAGTACAGAGGAAGATGAAGAGAGAACTCAAAAGGAATCTAAGGATAAGGATGCTCAAGAAGAAGCAGAAAATGAGAAAACAATCTAACAAGAGGTAATTGCACAACATTCACCTATTTTAGAAGTTGTGAAATCAGTTCTATATAGTAGTGAGGAGATAAGAGATACTAATAATGAGCCTAAAGAACAAGAGGCAGTGCAAGTTTTGGTTTATCTACCACACTCTGCATCATCAAATCTCACTGGAACTAAGACAGGAAGCATGCCTAATCAGCAAGAAATTTTTACTGAACTGAAAGATGCAATGGTGACTACTACTGAAATTGGAAAAGGTATTGTAGAAACAAAGCCGACTAGTAGTTCACCTGAATTTAAGAAGAGGAAATTTATGAGGAAGAAGTCTTCAATTATTGATGTCACAGTAGATGAATTTATTGTGATTCGACCATGGGATCCCAATGTTTTGTCTTATGAACAGATTTAGACTCTTCAAGAGCTACTTAAGAGTAAGAAAAGACAAGAGGAACTGAAAAGGGAGCAAAAGAAAAAGAAAGTGCTACATGACATAAAAGATATAGTTGTAAAGGATTTTGACATAGAGGATGAAAACCTTCAAGCCCCTATTCTTGAACAGTTAGTTCATATTGTGCAAAAGGTAAATGATGACAATATTGAAGCCAATGAAAAGCTGTTGTAATGGTCTGAGAGAAAATTCAAGAACAAAGTACTAGCAAAAATCTCAGGAGAGATTGTGGTAAAAAAATTTGAACTTTCTTCTCTACTAGAAATTTTAGAGGCAATTGCAAAAAATGTTTATTCTTTGTATAGGAGGTTATCTGATGTTGAATTTGTTAGAATACTTTAGGGATAACTGAGAGGGGGGGTGAATCAGTTATCAGCAACTTTAAATCTTTATCTTAAACTTATTAATCCAGATTGATACAAAGTAAATGCACATACAGATAACACATTACACAAAACATCAATTTGGTTATGGGGAAACCAAATGGTAAAAACCCCGGTGGGAATTAGTACCCACAAAGAACTATACTATTTATAGTGATCCCTGTTAAAAGATCTTCCAACC
>MU228082.1:3136292-3190082 GCA_018584345.1 Thuja plicata
TTTTAGAATACTTTAGGGATAACTGAGAGAGGGGGGGGGGGGTGAATCAGTTATCAGCAACTTTAAATCTTTATCTTAAACTTATTAATCCAAATTGATACAAAGTAAATGCACATACAAATAACACATTACACAACACATCAATTTGGTTACAGGGAAACCAAATGGTAAAAACTCCGATGGGAATTAGTACCCACAAAGAACTATACTGTTTATAGTGATCCTTGTTAAAAGATCTTCCAACCCTGTTAGGATTTGTACATTACAATGCAGTAGTATAGTGACCTGGTTAATGGTCGGACCCTGTTAGGAGTCTTTTAAAATAACCCTGTTAGGGGTGTTGGACTCACTATCCAAGGACTCACTATCCAAGTGGTGAAGGCTACAACCTTCTAGTTATTTGATACACACTGTATCAACAAGGTGAACTATTGTTTGTGACACTGCTTGTCTGATTAGTTCCTTTTATGTGCCAATGCTTTAACCTCTTGTAAAGCACTATAAAAATCTTATATGTATTCTGGAAGCTTCAACTTCAATATCTATATTATCAACATATGATAAATATAGCTCTGTTGCTTTAACACTCTGCTCTGCTTTTCTAATCTCTGGCTTTCGCAACTCTTCTTATTACAAATGATCTTCTATAAGTACATACACCAAGTATGAGATCATGGGACCTATTAGAAAACTCTTCATAACATCCTTGTTAGCTCTACTAAGCATGCAAGCATAATTACAACCACGCAAGTACTAACTAAATAGACGTGTCGCTTCACTAAGTCGGCTTCACCAAATTGACCATAACATTGCAATCTTCTTGAAACACATTTGGCACATTTAGATTAATATCAAAAACTCATAAATCATCATGAATATACACACACATATCCTGAAGATAGGCACAACTCAATCAACACGTTACATACGTTGGCCTTAAACCGTTATTCCTCCAGAACTGTAACCGTCAACAACAGAATTACATTTCTTTACTAAAACTTCATATCTGGGTCTGCGTGTATGAACATAGCATAGTAAACATGTCAAAAACATGTATCTATCCATGCTAGTCTTCATGTCATCATATGGATAAGTACATGCAGAAGTACTTTTGTGTATTATATGTTGTCATCAATGACAAACATACAATCAATCAACTATTCAGAATCAAATCTCCAACAGAATTCTTTATAAAGGATAATCAACAAGCTTTAGAGAAATTGCACCTAGACCTAAAGTCAACTTGAAATTCATTAAGTATGGATGCTAGCACTAGCTCCTTACATTTTAACAGGTTGACTTATGCAGAAAGGAGGATAGCCGAGCTCATGGCTGAAGGTGGTCGGATTAGGACCAAATTGATTATTATTCAGACAAGTTTGATACCTCATCTAGAGGTCATTCAGAAAGAAATTTCATCTGCAAACAAATTGGTTAAGAGAGATTCTCATCTCTCCACTACAGAAAGTTTAGTAAGTCTAGCTGCTGAGGTAGAAGTGAAAATAGAGGTTATGAAGTTTGTGAAGGACAGTTGGGATTCTATATTTGCGTCAACCTTACAACTTCATAAACAATTTTTAGACAAGTATAACTTGACCCCACTTGCAATCAGTGACAAAAACAAGGGGGAACCTGACAGGACTGACAAGGATACAACATAAGGAGATTAGTATAGGTATCCATGTATATATATATTTTTTAAGGCATGTATACTATGTAAAGTTTTGTATGTAGTATGATGTACATTCCTAGGGGGAGTACAGTATGTACTTAGGAAACATTTTGGCTAGAATGAATCGAAATGATAAGTGTGTTTTTGCCACTAATATCAAAGGGGGAGATTGTTAATCCCTAACTTTTGTTGATGATTAGTGACCCACACTTAGTCACTTACTTAGGCAGTTTTAGTTGGTTATCACTGTGGCTGAGCTAAACATTCAAGGCCGAGCAAGTTTCATGTTGCCAAGTTACATCATGCCGAGCCGAATATAATATTAAGTGTCGAGCAACAAAGATGTTTTGTGCCGAGCAGAACAGTTTTTGCATACATGTCAGGATTAATTCAAACTCTGATGTAAACGATTTAGGCCAACTTGTATGAGATTTGGGCTGACATTTGTACACATTTAATATTTGTATATTGAATTAATTATGCATTTAATTATTTTATACTATGCATGGAATGGAGCCAATCAGGAAATCAATATGCATTGTAGGCATAAATAATAGATCTTGATCATTGATCTAAATCTCGCTGCCAGATCTGAAAAGATATAATAAGATTGCTTCTAACCCTAGAAAGTGCGTGTGAGCAAGATATATACAGAGAAGGGTTGGGTGTTCATGAGAGATGAATAGTAAGTCATTTTGAGAAGAAGCCTAGATCAAGCAGAATGGCAGAACAGTGAAAAGCAGAGTAAAGACATATCAGATTGAGAGATCACAGACAGAATTGGATAGAGCAGATCCGTCATCAGCATCTGAGTGCATAACGAAGGATCACTACTTGGAACATTCTAACAGGTGTATTAGGTGAAATCTCTTAACAGAGTGGTTCTAGCAGACCATTTTTAATCTCTTAGCAGAGTGCTTACTTTACTATAAGTTGAAATCCTTTAACAAGGTAGATTGTAATCATCTTTAGTTCTTAACCGAACAAACCTTTAACCAGGTAGATTGCATGTTGCAATCAAACTCTTGTAGCCCTAATAGGCACACTTTATTACTGTAGTAGTGAAGATTTTTTGGGTGTCACCCCACCCCAATTTTACCTATTTGGGTTTCTGGGTTACCAAAATTTTGTGTTATGAGTTATACATTTCATGTTATTGATGGTATCTGATGTTAGGTTAAATTCATATATGTATGAATGTGAATCAATTTGTTTAAAGTGGTTAAGTTTTAAGATCTGATTCATCCCCCCTCCCTCTCAGTATCTTGGTTTCCCATTATTGTACTTAAAACAAAATCATGTTGATTTGATTATATAAACATATGCATATGTGTGCACCCATATGCCTATGTGTATGTATATCCATGTAAATATTATTATAAAACATACATTTATGAATACACTTGACAAAGCTTATTATAATGTATTTAAATTTCATAGGAAAAATATTTTATTACTAACAGATGGTCATTCCATAAAGTACAAAGAGAATATCCACACAAATAAATATTCACCTAGTCCTAGGGACTATAATTAATATCCACAATAATCAACTTTAAACACCAAGCTAACATAATCAAACACCAATCCACAACCAAAGGACAAATCCAAAAAGACCCAAACTAGGAGCAAGGATTAGGGATAGGCTTAATCTTGCGGGACTTGGTACTATCTCCGTAACAACAACAACGATCGAGGATTTTGGGGCATGCTCAGACCTGTGAAGCCATGTGAATTTGATGCCCAGTACTTGCAAACCCACATCACAGAGAGAAATACATGTGCATTGATGTACATATAAAAGAATACATTGCAGACAGATGATTGGGATCGATACATCGTGTGGACCTCATCCATGTGAGTAACAACGACTTTGTCCTGAATCATGAAAACACATCATGTATATATATATATATAGACACACACACACAAAGAATGTAGCATTATCATAATGAGGGTTAGAATCTTGAGCATTGGATTAGTCTATAATCGATACTAATAATAAATCAACATAATCATGATAAATATCCTAAATCATTAAGTGAGATACGAGATTCATCAAAAGTAACCTTGATAGAAGAATATATATCCATCAAGTATATATCATATAACATCCTAACTGTATTCAGACAAGTCTTGAAGGTCCTCAATAACCACATGGAAATAAACACATACACAAATGATACATTTAGATATTATGTCTAATACTAGAACCCTCAGGTGCTAGCTCATGAAATCATTATAAACAAACTATAGGAATAAATCAAACAAGTATCATGAACAACTTAAGCTGTAAGAAAATATTGAAATATCTTACTTCATTTAAAAGCACATAACTTTCATTAGGGTTAGAGGGGTATTACATTCTCCTCCCCTTAGATTTGACTTAATTCTGAAAGTCGGAAGAGATAAAATGAACTATATATCACATGTAATTTATAAATTATTATCCAACAAAATTGCGATATTACCACTCTAGAACCTTATTTAATGACTATATGCGTAATTCTCCTATAAAGAGTTTTTAAAAATCCTATCTTATTACAATTTTAGTGTATATTAACTCAGATGCAATAGTAAAAGACTTGCAAAAGAGTTACCCATGTGATTCCTACACTTCATGTAGTAATTTTTCAACAAGATATTTAAAATTGTTGTCATCAACTTCAAACTCTAAGGTATTCATGTTTACTCACTAACATCAATATGTATGTTTTACCAATTGAAATTATCACTTCTTTTCACAATATAAAAGTTCCTATCTGTGGTAACTAATATAAGAAGATGGATTTTATGATACATTTTCCCTTTTGAGACACAAACTTATCCTACCCAATACAAAATGTGACACTTCATTAAAAATAGGGTTCTAAAATTTGCATTCCTTACCAACTATGCATGACCAACACAGGGGAGGGGGTATATAACATTTATATTTGTTTTTTTCATGAAGGGAATATACCAAACAATTTTTATTTACCTTTGCAATCATGAAACTAAAACAATCTAGATACTCAAAACTTACCATTTGCATTAAAGCACAGTTTTTATAAGAAATCCTTTTAGAAGACATAAAACAACCTCTTTTAGCAAGTAAACAATATTATTTTTCATCAAGATTTAAATAGACTTCCAATAACTTAGGATACATACACACTTTACAATACATATATAATAGTTGTAGTGTTTTACTTTCAAAAACACATTCATATCCCTAGAGGTGAAATAATCAATTTTCAATTTATTGCACCGTGATCTATTAAGCTAGGATCCCTTCTCAAAGCTTACTAGTAATATTTACATGTTTCCCTAATTTGCATGTCAAGCAGTTTCCATATAGCATTTAGTTAATGTCAGACAAGAATGTAAAAGATTTTTTTCAAGTTCATTATTTCATAATGATCATAGATCCACCAAGAGAGGAAGAAGCACATGATTCCTATTACTATCTTCACAATCACAACATTTAAATCAATAATCTTAACCAAATGTACATAACTTTAATTTCTACCCTTTACCTATTTTTAATATTACCCTCATACACTTTTAAAAATTTTGAGATAACCTTGTATCCTAGTAGAAATTGAGTAATGTTCATAACAATATTCTTATAAAATTTATTTACCACATAAACCTCTTATTCATAGTCGATCAATCACTTAAAGTTGTTAAGTACTACTAAGGTTTTGAACACAATGTATATAAAACTTGAATTTGTTTCCATAATACTCATCTAGGCTCCTAACCATTCACTAGAAATCTAGAAAGACACACGTTTAATAACAAAAACCAACTTCCCTAATTAGTATAGATAATCCATTGTCATACATACTCTTCTCTAGACTTGCTTAATGGCGTTAGCTTAACTCATTTTCTATGCAAATTAACATGGCATGCATAAATAATATTGCTTCTTACCTAAACAGGGATAAACATTCTTCTTCCTAAATGCAAATCTGAATTATAGCCTATGATAAAATCTTGGGGACATAGGTCCTTCACTCAATGGTTTCCTAATTAAGCATTTACAAACTTTCCTGATATATTATTGCCTTGTCTAACCAATTTTTAGTTCTTCAAAACCTATTTCTTAAGAGGGAAGAGATAGACAAAGAGTAATCCATATGGAAATAAATTATTTGTTCCTAACATTTCAAGTTCCTACTTCAAGAAGTCACAAGAGAGGGAAAAGAGAGAGATAATTCAAACTGTTATTATATATCAATTATCTATTAAACCCTTATTCACTCATGCACCCTAGTTTCTCCTTTCACACAATGATCTATGCTACCACTTTCTTTCATCTTTTGCCAAGAATAAGAGAAAAATTCATTTTCAAATTTTAAACCAAGACACGACACCAATTTTTTCACATCTTTCCTAGGTACAAATTATTAGCCATGAACTTTAATTATTACCATTTTAGTCCTATAAGAATAAAAGCAAGTACTACCACAATCATTTATTTCTTCACATTAAAGGTGAAAAGGCAATTCATTTTTAAGAAGGAAGTCAATTGGGCATTTATAAGAAGATACAGTGCACAACACTTCCAATAAAATATATTAGGTAGGGTCAGGAGATAATATTACCTACCACCACAATTAAAAACATCGGTTATCTTTTTACTTTTTTATTTCCTAGAGATAACAATGTCATTTATCAACAAGAAGATCACACACACAAGTATAAGGAATTCTTTAAAATTATATTTATAAAAAGCATCCATTTAACACATCATTGATCTCAGAACGCAAAAACATAAGTTATAATATAACTCAATCATAGAGGAATAGGTGTACCCTTATAAGACAATGTAACATAAATACAAGAAACAAAGCCTTCATTTCCTAAGATTCAAATTTTGTTGGCATACAGATGAAAACAAAGGAGATAAAGATAATTCAATGTTATGCATAGGTGAGCTATGAGTCCCAAAGTTCCTAGTGTGGAACCTAGGGTTCTAATACCAAGATGTCATGCCCCACCAGGGAACCCAGAAGGACAAGCAAACTAAATACTAAGAGATGTGAATATATTTTTTTTGAATGAATTATCACAACTAATCTAAGTCCTCTCAGGTTCCATAACACCACTATTCAAGAAACATAATCTAATCTATTAATTTATCCATTAAGGCATTGATTGATTAATACAAGTTTACCAATTCATTCCTTTACTTTTAACATGTAATTATTTGAGTTATCCTTTACTAAATTGATGTCATTATTTACATTATTAATTTAAGCATTTAGGTGAGAGATAAACATTTGATAGATAAGCAATGCCCTATTTACTTTATTATTCCATACGCATTTGAGGTACATAGTAAACATAATCCAATATTTAATTATATAGCTATCTTACTCATTGATTCATTAATTCATAATATTTTTCTACAACTTTACATCAAGAGATATCACAATCATTCATAAATACATTATTTGATACTAATTCTAAGATCATTTCTTGGATACCAAAAATTAATAAAAGATACGTGAATAAATACCCTTAACCATTATCTTTTCATGTTCATAACATACAATATTTTCCCTTTCCTTTTACCTAGATCTACCCATTCCATTATACATTTCTTGATTTAGATTGATATATATCATATCATTCGATATAATTATTCCCTTACAAGAGCTTACGATTACAAGAATTTGCATGCATAAGTACATCTTTACATATACGGTAATAAGTCTTCAAAAATAAAAATATGGAAAGGAAAGGAACCAAGAACATCCATCTAACCACAAACAATACCTTGATATAATAAAGATTAACCACCCAACCATGTGGATCCAAAATGATTCCACTCCCCCGTGCTAGGAGATAGAGACCAAGGTCCATGCAAGAAGGTAAAAACTAGGATGCTCCTAAGGTGATGATAGCCCTTCCCAAAACATCACACAACTAAAAACACAGGAAGATCACAAGGATCAAAAAGGACACAATCACATTGGTAGGAACTCTAAGCTATAATCTAGGTGAGTGTCATCACATATCCCTAACAACATGAGTTACCCTGGTAAGCCACTCTGTGCCCCGGCCCCGAAGTAGGCACATGCAAAACCGAACATCTCTCATAGGGATGAGACTGTTCGATTGTGCTATCGCAATAGCACCTTCTCCCACCACCATCTGTAGCCTATACTAGCACTACCAGCATGGGCGAGGCTTATCTTAGTTAATGTGTAGTACCCTTCCCATAATTTATTAATTTTTTTACTTGATTAAACAACTCACCAGTGGGTTACCCTAGTACTAGCAACTTATAAGGGCCACGGCCCCTCACTCTAAGCCACTCACCTAGTGTCCTTAGGTTCCCTACCCAAACAAGTCTAAAAATAACATAAGGAATACATCATAATAAACAAGAATCCATAACAATGTCATAACATCAAATAATTGGGTTTAGGAAAACACTAGTTGTCACGAATCCTTTGGACAACCCTAAACCACAATCAGGTACTCAGGTGGATAAAACACGTCCATATTGCATCCAATGCATCAAAAATGGATTATCAACAACATAATTACGTCAAGTACTTCATCCCAACACAAATCATAACATCTTAAAATGTAACATTTAAGTGTAAGATACATACTTTGGACTAAGGGTGAGATCAGACAGAGACCACCAGACTGACCTAGCTCCCATGCATCAAAATGCACCAAATATAATACTAATAGGTAAATTAATGAACCAATAAGTAAACCATCAAATTACATCATCCTCGGGTCAGTATGGAAACCCTAAACCTTCTAAAAACCCCTAAATGTCAGCCTCGAAAGGTCCTGCGCAGATGGGGCCTCAAGCTGCACAAATGGGGGCTCAAGCTGCACATATGGTCAAGACCTGCACACTTGGGCCTTTCTCCTATGTGTATTTTCATTCATCCTACATAGATGGATCCTAGTTCTACGCAAATGGTAAAATATAGTGCATTCCTAGAGGAAGCAACTTGCAGATTAACCTTTCAGGTAAAACTGGGTAAGATGGAGGCCTAGGAAGCAGAATCGTAGAGATACCCAGTTGAGATCCCCTTGTTCTCCTTCAAAGGAAACCTTCAAATCCATCCTACCTTCAAGGTAAGTCTATTTTATTTCTTCCAATAGGTGCAAGGTAAAGAAGGATACATCCATAACATACTATTCTAACAAGGAAGAAAGTCTACTGCAACTCATATGTATCTGAGGATGAAGGTTCAAGGTAGAATACATCACATTATATGGAAACAACTCATAAAGAAGGATAGATGACATGAACATATACTTTTATTATCTACCATTAAGATAGTCACCAACCACTCAAATATACAAGAAAATAATACAGCCATTAAAGGTTTCCTCTGATCTAATAAAGCAATGACAAACAACAAAGCACACACATCAAGCACCGCATTAAGGATTCTCTTTCAAGGTAGAGCCTACCTAGAGTCCTATAGAGAAACCTTTGGAAGAATCTCCAAGCCTGCTCCAGCCAATTCCAAACTTCCTCAAGCACTTCAACTCACAGAGATTCCTTCCGAATGCCACCACCAACCTTCTCAATAATTTCTCGCTGAGAGTTTCTGAATGCCAATTCTTATTTTCTTCCTTCCTCCCTACTCTAAAATCCTCCTTTCATAAATATGGTGTGGGAGTGGTTGCACAGGAAAAATCAACTGATGCAACCATCCACAACCATATATTGGTTATTAGTTGAAACTTTATTAGTTCTTAGATAAATTAATATGCAGATTGTTCCCATAATTTCTTTAGTTTCTTTACCAACTTTATTTAATTTTATTTTTTAAGGAATATTTAGGTAATTAATTTTACCCTAATATCTATATTTACTTTCAATCTTAGATTATGATTAGTTGCTATGCCCCTTTAAAGGATTAATAGTAATTACCTTCATTTCCATCCAAAATTATGTTGATTTGATTATAAATACACATAATTAATGAATTCCTTCACTTCAATAAAAAGACATATATATATGAATAAATACATAAACACACATAAATATATATATATATATATATATATATATATATATATATATATAACATATGCATAGTGTGCACCTATATGCCTACGTGTATATATATCCATGTAAATATTATTATAAAACATACATTTATGAATACACTTGACAAAGCTTATTATAATGTATTTAAATTCCATAGGACAAACATTTTATTACTAATAGATGGTCATTCCATAAAGTACAGAGAGAATATCCACACAAATCAATATTCACCTTATTCTAGGGACTATAATTAATATCCACAATAATCAACTTAAAACACCAAGCTAACATAATCGGACACCAATCCACAACCAAAGGACAAATCCAAAAATACCCAACCCAGGAGCAAGGATTAGGGATAGGCTTAATCTTGCGGGACTTTCTATTATCTCCATAACAACAACAATGATCGAGGATTTTGGGGCATGCTCAAACCTATGAAGCCAGGTGCATTCGATGCCTAGTACTTGCAAGCCTGCATCACAAAGATAAATACATGTGCATTGATTTAGATATAAAAGAAGACATTGTAGACAAATGATTGGGATCGATACATCATGTGGACCTCATCCATGTGAGTAACTATGACTTCATCCTAAATCATGAAAACACATCATGTATATATTTACACACACGCACAAAGAATGTAGCATTATCATAATGAGGGTTAGAATCTTGAGCATTGGGTTAGTCTATAATTGATACTAATAATAAATCAACATAATCATGACAAATATCCTAAATCATTTAGTGAGATACAAGATTCATCAAAAGTAACCTTGATAGAAGAATATATATCCATCAAATATATATCATATAACATCCTAACTGTATTCAGACAAGTCTTGAAGATCCTAAATCACCACATGGAGATAAACACATACACAAATGATACCTTTAGATATTATGTCTGATACTAGAACCCTCAGGTGCTAGCTCATGAAATCATTATAAACAAACAATAGGAATAGATCAAACAAGTATCATGAACAACTTAAGCTGTAAGAAAATATTGAAAGATCTTACTTCATTTAAAAGCACAGAACTTTCATTAGGGTTAGAGGGGTATTACATCATTTATGAAATGATGTTCTTGTTATTCATTTTCATTATATGGAGATTGTATTTTGTTTATTTTATTTAGTGTATTAGTTAACTTACGTAATTATACGTCATGGAACCCTCTGGATTTGTAATCTATAAATGAGTTACATTTATGAGTATGTATTATCTTATGTTATATTGCTTCCGCATTGTTATTCTTTATCAATTGTAAACTCTTAAAAAAAACATTTTATAAACTTAGTAACATGTTTTAGGTTAACTTCTCCTAGGTTCCTTGGTGGGGCATTACAGGATGCTAGAATGATAAGAAAAATTGAGGCTAGACTAGTGAAAATTAATGTAGGATCCTGTACATGCTAAAATGTGGCCACGTTGAATGAGGAAATATATATAGTAATGAAATTATAAGATGTTACAATTAGCCCCCACTTTAGCAGGAGTATGATTCCACCTCATGCTCATGGTAAAGTAAAAGAACAAGATGAATAAAAATATATGATCATGGAAAAATAACAAACATATAAGGCATCACTAAGTTCAAGGGAACAAGCGCCCACACAAAGGATGTCAACTTGTACAACCACATGCAAGGGGAAAAAAAAGAAATAAAAAAGGATAAAATTTACTAAGGTTCCAAGTCAACTTTTTGAAGAGACCTGAGTAATAAAAATGTGTTATGTTAGTTCCTATCATCCCAAGAGAGTTTATGGTACAAAGAGAGTTGATGGTCTAGCAAGATAATCAACTCATCTCAAGGATTAACCAAGAAAAACATTGTATGCAAGGAAATATGCTAAAAAGTATTTCCCCAAGGAAAGCATTATCTTGAAAGGAATCATGTAAAAGAAAGAGCTAAAATGATAGCCCAAGGAAAGTATTGTATCCAAGGAAACCAACTATATAGTGCACATGGGTACAAAATAATGCACAAGGGCATAAAAGGAACAAACTGAGGCATAAAAGGAATGCACAAGGGTACAAAAAGGAATGCACAAGGGTGAAAAGGATTAAGGAATCAATCATATAACACTAAATGAGGCCACATATATGCTCCCCTCCTTAATATGGAAACATAAAGCTATGATGTCATATGACAGGAAAATAGAACAAGGATATTCACCTTTAATATCAAGGAGATATAGTCTAAGAAACACTCAATCCAAGTCAAAGAGGTCATGACTCCTATGAGGCAAGGGGGAGACAAACAAAGAGAGATATCATGCAATGAGTGTAAAAGGATCCTTTTGAGGGATGAAAAGGAGGATATTTAGAATACAAAATAACCTCATTGATCAAAAGAGAAAGGAGAACCAAGAATTCACACCTTTCCCATTGCGAAGTAAAGGGATTCTTGATAAAGGAAATATAATTTGAGCCCCCAAGCAAGGGAATTTTTTTTATCATGGACATGTAATTGAAAATGGGAAAGATTTTGTGATCAATGATACACACCTCTTGCATAAGAGAGAATCCCTATTAAAAACAAATAATTCCATGTAAGAAAGGATATCATATGATGAACCGATACCACTTAACCAAGGGAAAATGGATCTGTTGAGCATTGTTTTGACACAAGCCAACTTGCTAGGATCTCAAGATTCAATTTCCTCTCTTGAAAGAATAATGGGGTTATTCCCAAGGTTCTCCGGGGTCTGGTCACAACCTGCTTGGTTACTCAGTTGAAGATAAATGTGATTGTTCACGAGGAGGCCTTTGCTAGTTTGTTCAAGTCATCAAACTGCAAAACACTTTAATTATTTTTTGGTATTTTCCATTTCAACATATATGGGGGTTTTTGATAAATAAAATGCAAATTTGTATTTTCCAAGATGTTTAGATTTTTAGAATTTAAAAGACAGAAGAGAGTAGGGAATAGAGTAACGATAAATAAGCAAACGACTGAAAATGAAGTCCTGCAGACATAAACCATTATAAACCCTTCCTTGCAAATTGAATGATGGGAGAGATTTGGAGTAAACCCACAAAGCATAAATCAGACCAAGTCACAATTCACTACCCCACAGATGCAAGCATTTGGAGAGAAGACGTATTCACTCATGCAAGACATTCAAGATCAATCAAATCGTGAAGCCACCAAGATGTTCGCACCCACGAGACAGATTTATCATTAAGCCCAAAGATGATCTCTTCCACGCATTCGTCATAGCAAGGTAAAGAAAACAACAGCAAACTCCAACTAAATGAAAATGCGAATTTGAAGCACAATAAACAAGAGGCTCTCTAAAAATAATGAATAATGCAAGCATACATTCAAAAATTTCACATAGGTAGCAGAAATTCACACACCACAAATGAAGCACCAAATGTATGTCTTTATTGCATTAAGAATCTGACCCTTTACATTTCTTTTGTGATTACAATATATAAAATTCAATCCATAACTCTGAATTCTGAATTTAGGACATCATAGAGAAAAAAATAATTTAAACTAAAACTTTACTGGAAGGGAAACTATTCTTAACTAACACTAGATAATTTGCATGGATCTATGAACCCATTTACAATCATTTTTCCCATGCAAGGAGGGTCAAACTCATCAAGAAGAAAGAGAAAAGAAGAAGGGGTTTCTTCAGGAAACTTGGAGTCTTCTTCTTGTTTCTGGAAGTCTTTCTTGGAATCTTCATCTCGAAGCTCATCTGACGGTGGAGACTGATAGGGAACCCTTAGTTCTTTCAGAATGAACTCAAGATGACCATCAATTAGATCTGGAGTTTAACTGGTGTGGAAAAATGTGATCTCAATGGAAACACCCAATTTTTCAGACCCTGACTTCAACTCTGAAACTTTTCTCGTGTCAAAATATTTTAAGTGTTTATTATTGAAACCTTGGTCTGGAGTTTGGACTTGTTGGAGGCCAAAAAGGCCAAAATACCGAGAAGGCTGAAAAGGCCAAAAACTCGGAGGGCCGAAAGACTGACAACTTTGTAGGGCCAAAAAGTTGAAAAATCTGTAGGGCCGAAAGGCCGAAAACTCTATAGGCTGAAAGGCACGGTCGTTGATGGGGCCGAAAGGCCCAAAGGCAGAAAAACCAAAAGGGTGAAAAGCCAAAAGGCTAAAAAGCTGAAAGGCTGAAAATTCTGAAACCATCCTTAGAAAATCTTCAAAACTAATCTGTGACCCAAAGGGTCAATTTGGGAATACTTCAGGGTGTGCAACCTAGAGCCTTTGTATGATCTCTTGGACTTCTTCATAGTTTATCTCCTTCCTTTTAGCCCTGTTAACTTTCTATTCTTGCTTTTTCTTGAAGGTCGTTAGCTCGGAAGTGAAGAATTGAATCTCTTCTATGTGATTGGTCATCTTCATCATCTCTTCCTTTGAATAAAATAATTATTGCAGGGCCCCCTTGGTCCCTGTACCTTCTACGATGTCCCTGAATTATTGGACCACTTCTTTGGATGGTCGTAAGACATGTTTATCTTCATCTCGGTATAGATCAGGGCCAATCCGATATAGATCAAGGCCAATCCCTGTAAAGAAGATATCTATTTCTTCCACCCATTCCAGGACCTCTTTCTATTTATCTAATATGGAAGCATGACATTTCTCATAAATGTTAACTATCTTGGTTATGTACTTGGTCCATGCCTCAAATTTGTCTAGCTCTTCACCTTCATATATCTTTACCAAGATTTGGAAGTGCTATTTTATAATAATCTATAAATATTGGAGAGTGGATCTCCATTTGCTTATCTTAGATTCTAGGACACCTTCCTCTGTCATCAAATCTATCAGATTTGTAGCCTCCACTAGAATAACCCTATAAGGTATGAATATTTACTTGATGTCCTCTTCCCTGCATTGCTCAAAATCCACCTTCCAATATGTACTTTCTTTGATGAAGGAGGGGGTTAGACCTATTGG
Organism: Thuja plicata; assembly: GCA_018584345.1. NCBI lineage: Eukaryota > Viridiplantae > Streptophyta > Pinopsida > Cupressales > Cupressaceae > Thuja > Thuja plicata. The sequence continues at coordinate 3,150,938 of MU228082.1, forward strand.
TAAGTCTGGGGCATTTCTTTTATCCAATACTGCCTATAGTGAGGCCTCCGGGAAGTTGGGGTCAATGTGAGCAATCATTTTGTGGATGAACCTCTTCAAGGTTTCATGTTGCTCAGTCAAAGCATTTATGATCTCTTCATCTTTACTCATGAAACCTAGAGCATGTTTGAGCCCTAAGGCTGCTAGTGTCTTGCTTCCCTCCTTGGTAGGTTCCCCCAAATCTACCTCCTTATATGTGTAGTCTTCTGAAGTAGTTTGGGCTTGAGAGGTGCTGGCAGATGGGACTGCAACCTATGCCTTCCAGTGTCCCCTAGTGTCTTGGGTGAGATATGACATTGTCTGTGCTGGTAATATGACTGTTGTCTACTAAAATGCTTTCCCCAAGGATGCTTTGTCTACATTTTCCTTTTTATCATCATCTCTGTAAGTTCTCCTCCTTAACTGGATTTCTCTAGTAAACCATGTAGGCTTACTAGAGGCGGTGACTGGCTCTTATGGAGTAACTTACAAGACAGAATCCAAATTTTGTAACCCTAAAATCATCTCTTTATCTAGCCCTTTCCCCTTTTCCTATCTTTGCCTCTCTTCATTCCCCTCTTCTTGGTTTTCTTCCCCTTTCTCCCTTTCATCCTCCACCTTGCCCTTTTCTTCTCTTGCCTCATCTTGTTTTTCTTGGCCTCTATTTTCATCACCCGAGGAGCTAGCTAACACTTCTGTATTGAGACCGGTCATGACCTTCGATGTGGTTTTAAAAGGTGACATAGACTATGTGTTTATTGACCCTCCAAGAGTTGGGATGTGGCTGTGCAAAGGGCTCAATGATGGTGGAGTAGGTAATGGGAGATTTATAATTAGAGGTAGAAGAGTAGTTGGTGGAGTTTGGAGAAATGGTGGGGGAGCTAGAATAGAAGGTGGGGTAGTAGTTGGTTGAGCAGGACCATGAGGGGATGTTTTGATAGGAATGGCTTCTGTTGTGGGATCTTTTATAGACACCTCTCTGGTGAGTGTAGACTCTAGATTCCTGAGTCTATGATCCATTTTGGAGCTCTTTCCCATAACAGGTATATTGGGGTTTTTGTTAGTGAATTGAGTGGGAGGTGGAGTTAAGGTTACCTGTTGTTGGAAGAGAGAAGGACCACCTGCCTCATATCTAGTCACATACCCTGACGTATCTTGGCCCTGGTCTGAGAAACCTTCTAGACCTTCAAAGTCTGATATTTGGAACTCATCTAATCCAAGAACATCTAAGGGGTTATCTTTCTCTTTAGGATCTTCTTACTATTTCCAACTAGTCTCTTTTTCTCTCCTTCTGTGAGATCTTGTTCTTTTGACTAGAGGGACATCTTCCTCTTCTTCTTCTTGCAAGTCTTCTTGCATAGTCTCCAATTATGGGGACAGAGAAGCTTTATTTCTCTTGTATATCTTCTTGCTCTTTCCCGTGGAGGGAAAATATTATCCCAAAGTGGAGGGTCTAGTCATTCTTATCTTGGGAGCCTTGGGCCTTGGGTTTGACCTAAATTCCTCTACACATTCATGGCCATGCACCGTGATTGGCTTCTGTGGTGGTACTTTCTTGTATTTTGGCACTATTTTTTCTCCCCGCATTGTTTATCCACTTGTTTGGGTGGATCCATCAATGTCTTCACAGGTATTGGGCTCATCTTGTAGGGTCTCTTGATCCACTCTTCTGTCAATCTCATCACATGCCTTGCCTAGAAATCAATGTCATCATTTTCATCTTTGTCAACGTCTGCCTTCATGATGGGCCTGTCATATATCTTACCATTGGTGTAAATTGCCTCCAATACCTCATCTGAATCATACTCCCAAACTTTAGGGGGAGTAAGGGTCTTTATGACTTCCTTTGCTAGGGTAAGGGACATCCTACAGTAATCCTAGATCCTAAACTCATGTTCATCCACACAGTTCATCCAGTGATCCTCCACGTGTGGCTCGTGAATGTAGAATTTTCCAATAATGTGGTTGTAAGTTCCTATAGGATCAAAGTGAGGTTGCACTGTTTTGTAAAGATAAAAGGGGCAGTCATCCCATTCAAATTCTATAGAATTGTAGACCTTCATATCTTGTAGGGTATACGGTCCAAATGAAATTGGAAAATCCCAATAGTGCTTCTTCTTGTTCTTTATGTGCTCATACACATCAGCGACTTGTTGGGCCATCTCCAAAATGATTATCTAGTCGGATGGATATCGGGGAACTTTATTTGATTGTACCATTGATCCTGCTATCAGAATATAGGTGAAGGTCCTAAACTGAATGTAATAGGCCCCTATGGCCCTTATCTTAGTGGCTACTTCCTCTGACATCCCTTTTGCAAAGTCACCTTTGATGGACCTGATGATTGCGAAGATGAAAGTGTCATTGACTATCCTATAGTCTGGGCTATCCTCTGACATTTTCACCCTCTTCTGTAGTTGGGGGTATACGAAGTAAGGCCATGCATTGGGATCATTTAGGTTTCCCCTCTTGGTGAGTCCAGGGTAATCCACCTGGGCTGCTAATAAGTATACCACATAAGTGCTCATGTAGAACTTGGGGTTATGCTTTACTACCACGAGTTTTTCATCCAACTTGTCACTAATGATGGTTCCCCAGTCGAACCTAGACCTGTGGCCTTTGATTCTTTCAATCAGGAGAATCATCCAATTCTCCAGTTGGGAGGATTGTGGTAACCCATATACTTGGATCAACATGGTTATGGTCACTTTGATGTCATCCTTCATGTATCCCCTCCTCAATTCTATCTTGTCCAGCTTATTTTTTGGGAGAGGTTGTTCAAGGTAATTGTCATTGACTATCTCGTATGCTTTGTCACCTTTATTCCTGAACCATAAATTCCCCTTTTCTATGAAGAAGTCATAGAACTTTTCTATGCCTTTGTGAAGATGGAATACATCCTCTATGACGTCTAGCCTGATATCTAATATTACTTGGCCCTCTGTTTTTTGAACCACCCTTCTGTCTGAGTCATAGTGATTTTCTAAGGTCATGATTAACTCAGGTGAGGTCACAGCCACTAGGTGGGCTGCTGTGTTGACAAGTCCTACTAATACAAATGAAGTACAGTCCTCTAACCTTCCTTTTGGTTGGGCGCACCTCATCAGGAATTGATCCCAATTTACATTCCCGATATCAGTATCGGTGATCTCACTGTTCTTGTTGTCAATCTTTGAAGGGGGAGTGTTCCCCTTGTATTGGTACTTCATGGGTGAAGTAATATTTTTCTCAGTCATTCCTGTTCAAAGAACATGCAAGTATCCCTATCTTATTTGAGGAACAAACTAAAAGAAAGCTGATTAAACTAAGAAAATAGAGCAAAAATGCCAAAGTCACCAAGAATGCAGGTTTTTTGCACTTTTAGGGTTTCAGACGCTGAAGAAAGTTTCGGAGGCCGAAAAGGCCAAAAGTGCAAAAACAAATCCATCATTCTCGGTGAGATCTTTCAGACCTTTTTTTATTTGAAAGTTTGAAAGTTTTGCGGATGCCAAAAATCTTGAAGCTTGAAAACCAGGATTCGGAGACTCGGACTTGTCAGGATTTTGGGCCTTTCGGTGGTCCAAAATGCTGAAAAGTCCGAACCTCCAAAACAATGATGAGGGATAGGACTTTTAGGGATTCAAACCTATTGGGGTTTTGGACATTTTGGAGGTCTGAAACACTGAAAGGGCCAGATCTTTGACAACGAGACAAACAAGCAAGACCTAGTTTTTAGCCTTTCGGAGGCCAAAAACCTATGACAAAGGTCACAACCCAAAAAACTCTAACACAAAAAAAAACCTAGAGGACAAAACCTGACTCGACACGGACAGACCCTTTCTAGAAAGAAAGCATCCACAGGCCCCCGAAGAGACCAGGGGAGAAAGAAATCCAAAATTCCCTAGGCCAGACAAGCGCTAGGGAGAAGAAAAAACCCTAAAACTTTAAACCAAAAAATAGGAGGAGAAAGACAATAAGAGACTACAAACAAGACCTACCTTGAAGGGGCTAGGAGTGGGGAGGATGACACAATGAAGCTAGAGGCATGTGCATGCGATCAAGCTTAGGGCTAAAGACAAAAAATTCTAAAGCTGCAAGCTCTCAAAAAAATCAGAATCAAGGATGCAAAGTATTTTTTGAATTGGGGTCTTCACAACTTATAGCCTTTGGAATTTTGGTGTTTTTGAATGCCGAAAACACCAAAAAAATTGTCTTTCGGCCTTTCATCCATTTTGGTGTTTCAGAGTACCAAGGTCCCCAAAATGCTCAAAGGGATGAAAGGCCACAAAAAGGGTTTTTTCTTAAGATCATGCTCACGCATATTCTTCTGAAGCTGACCGAGTGAGGACTCAAAGGGGAAAACTAGACCAAAAAAACCACAAAGAAAAAAGAAAAGGGTCCCCATGGTCAGAGGACCAAAGAAATGGGGTGTGTGTTGTGGACCCACAACAAATAGCCCAACAAAAGGAGGAATGACCAAGGCATTTCTCTATCATCATTACTCTTCCAGGTTGTAACTTCGCAGCAGAACAAGGCCAATAGGTGTTGGTGTCGATCAATCTTTCAATGCCTTTTAGTTTGAGGTTTTCCACTACTTCCTGGTGTGTGTTCATGTGTATTCATTCGTTGATCCTTGATTGTGGTAACCAGAACATTTGTCAGTTGCTCCCAACCTTTTCCAAGTAGATTAGGGCTTCTCAGAAAGAGCTTTGTAGCCAGTCAGGCATTCATAGCCCTAACAAAGTTTTCACCAAATCCCAAGTATAACCTTGCTCTACTACCAGTCGAGTGTTCATAGCCCCAGTAGAGGTTTCTATAGTTTCCCAAGTCTATCTTGTCTTCTAAGCTATGGCTTTCTTTCCCTTGAGAGTTTTGTCTTTTGGAAAGTCATTTTATTTCTTCCATGTGTTTTGATATGTTAAGCCCCTAGATGTTTGTGTACTTTCTCACCCGGTGTGTTCGGGTCCATAATAATGAAATTTTATTTTCGTATTTGAGCTGAACCAGTCAATGATTAGGCTATGTCACCCAAATTTCACACTTGTGGCCTCTTCGGGACACTTTTCTTTGTGTGTGCTTGCTTTTCTTGTCTCTCCAGCTATTCTCTTTTTATTTTTGCCACTACCTCTGCATTTGTTCAGACCTGGGTTCTGGGATCGGTGGGTACCCAAATCTATGCACTAGTGTTGGTCACAACTATCAAACGTTCAAGGAACCATTTCTCTTTAAGTGTTTCCTTTTAGTGTATTTCATGATCAGGATGACCAAGCCTTGAACTTCTTCTTGTTGATCATTGATAGTTGTCATCACTTCGCCTTTTGGACAATGTTCTTCACATTGCACATTTCTTTTGGATAATTGACTAAGAAATACCCTTGCTCTAATTTATGGACTACCTTGGAATGGATCTAAGAACACACTGACCCAAAAAAAACAAATGAGCCCCAATCAAAAGAAAGGAAGAAAGGACTGATGGTGAGGGCGACAAAGAAAGAAAAAAAAGAAAAGAAAGGAAAGAACCAAAGAAAAAATGGGGACTATGGTACAAGGGACAGAAGGTAGTCCCTCTTAGGATTCAAAGTAATGTTTGAGGAATTTCCCATTGACTGGAAATGGGGTCAACTCTCCATTCAATGTGTTGATCCTAAAAGTGCTTTCCCCAGGATCTCTGATATTTGATAAGAGCCTATCCACAATCTTTGGGACTTGGTGTGGCTACCTAGATTTTCTTTTGCCTTATCCCACATGAGGACAAGGTCAAAGATCCTGAAGGATTTAATGGTGGCTCTCTTTTTGAACCACCTCTTGACTATGGCTTGATGTTTTGATATGTGTTCCAGAGCTGATGTTCGCTTCTCCTCTAAGTTAAGGAGATTCATGAGCCAAACTTGGACTCAATCTTCTCCTCCCACATATCGGTCCATGAATCTAAGGACTAGGATTTTTAAGTTCATAGGGAAGACCAATTGCAAGCCATAGACTAGTTGATATGGAGACGTCCCCAAGGCATTTTTGATCCTTACGCAATCAGTCCACAAAGCGTACTTCAATTGTGCATGCCAATCCCTGGGGTTGTCATCCAGGAGGTGCTTGATCAATGTCGTTAAGTTATTATTGGTAGACTCTGCTACACCATTGCCTTGTGGGTAGTAATTTGAAGAGAAATTGAGGATTACCTATTCTCGAAGGCCCATTGTGTCAGCGAAGCCAAAGAAAAAGAGGGAGGATTGTAACATACCAGATAAAATGACATCCCAAACCTAGTTATGATGTGCTCCTCCAAGAATTTAGTTATGACCTATGTGGTACAATTCTTCAGTGCTTAAGCTTCTATGTAGTGGGTGCAATAGTCAATAGCTATCAGGATAAACTTGTGCCCTGCAGACGAAGGGGGGTTAATCATTCCAACAAAATCCAAGCCCCATTGGGCAAACGGGTGTACCTCATACACTGGTTGTAGGGGCATTGTGGGGTTTCTCTCTCAAGTTGTGATGGTTTGACAAGTATGGAAAGATCTCACATGTTTTCTTGTGTCTTTGAATATTGTAAGCCAAAAATATCCTGCGCTTAAAATCTGGTGAGTTGTTGCGTCAGCTGACCCATGTCCCGTTCTGTATTTTTCATGAAAATTTTCTAGGATTTTCTTGGCCTTGAGTCTGTCTAAGCACCTTAGGTATAATCCTTCATAATTGTGTTTGTACAGTTGCCCATTCTTCAACATGTAGGAGCTACTCTTGATGCTCAAGGATCTTCTCTAAGAACCAATCATTTCCTCTGGGCAATGGTTTTGCAGTAGATAGTACATTATGTCTTGGTACCATACATCACTGATCACACCTTGAACAGTGTAGGTTTGGCAAACCTTTCCTTCTTCAACCTTAGAGATCAACTTCATCAGGCCTTGGCCCCTTGCTAGTTTCATTGGTTGGATTTCAAGGTCAAACTCTTGGAGGATGGCGATCCATTTTCCTCTCCACTCTCCCATCTCGTTCAGCATCAAGAGGGATTTTATGGCTGTGTTTGGAATTACCCCAATGATTTTACTTCTCAAGATGTAATGTCTAAATTTTTTCACCACTTTGATGAGAGTGAAAGATTGTTTATCCAAGTTTGGGTACCCGAGCTTGGCTTCTTTGAAAGGTAAACTCATAAAAGCTATGGGTCTTTTGTCTTCACTGTTCTTCTTCTGTGTGAGGATGACCGCACATGAGTGCTTAGATGCAAAAGAGTAAACCTTGAATGGGATATTATATTTTGGGCTGACCAAGACCAGTGTCATAGTGATGATGTTCTTAATCTCCTCAAAAGATTTCTTCTCTAGGAGAGTCCATTCAATCTTGGCATCTTTGTTGAGCATGTCGTTCAACAGTTTTACTATCTCTGTGAAACCACTAATGAACTTCCTCGCGAAGTTGATCTTCCCAAAGAAATATTTCAACTCTTTGTGGCTATGCGGTGGTGTCAATTTTAGAATGGCTTCCACCCTTTTAGGATCTATGGCTATCCCCTTTTCTGAGATGATATGTCCCAGGTGTTTTCCTTTTGTTACCCCAAACACACATTTCTTGGGATTGAGGGAAATCCTAAATTCCCTACATCTTTGAAGGCATTTTTTGAGGTCACTTAGATGGTCAACTCTTTGTTTTGAGAAAACTATGAGGTCATCCATATAGATGATAATGCACTTCCCAACTAGTCCTTTGAAAGATATGTCCATTGCTCTCTGAAAAGTGGCCCCTGTGTTGATCAGTCCGAAGGGCATTCGACGGTAGGTGAAGGTTCCCCATTTGGTTGTGAATGTTGTTTTCAGCCTATCTTCCTCCTGCAACATCACTTGGTTGTAGCCTGAATAACCATCTAGAAAGGACATCATTTGGGACCCATTTAACTTTTTTAGTACTTCGTCAAGAGATGGGAGTGGGTAGTTGTCCTTCTGAGAAGATTTGTTGAGGTTCCAAAAATCCATGCACAATCTAATCTCTCCAGTTTTCTTTCTTATAGGTACTAGGCTCACAACCCATGTGGAATGCTAGAATGGAAAGATGATCCTGGCATTGAGCAACTTCTGAACCTCCTTTTGGATCAAGGGCTCCATGATAGGGTTCACGGATCTTTGCCACTACCGAAAAGGCTTGGAGTCCAGTTTCAGAGGGATGTTGTGTACTATGACTAAGGTGTCATATGTCTTCAATTCTTCATAGCTCCATGCTATGACATCTCGATATTCGGTGAGGAGCTGGACCATTTTTTCCTTTTCTTCTTTGGTTCCTACCCTTCTGATGTGGACCCCCTAGGTTCCTCTACTGTGTCAAGGTTGTAGGTGTCACATTCTTTACCATCCAGTGTTACATCTGGGTGTCTCCCTACTGCAGTCTTATCACTGTCAAAAATCCTCTCTAGTTCTACCATCCCTTTGGGTATGGCATTGGTTCTCAGATTTATAACACCTTGATCATCAAGAGCTTCGGGTTCAACTATTTCTTCACCTTCCTTGTCCTCATCGATGATTTGTTTTTTGAACACACCAGTGCACATGATAAACTCCAAAATGTGTTGATCATCCTGGAAGACTTGAAAGTTAGTGACATTGTCTGGAATGGCCAGAGCTGCGATAAGTTTGACTGAGAATTTCTTTAGCTTGGATTTCTCCATTTGATGTAATGAACTGGCCGATACGGCCAAGGCATCAACGACAATGTTTCTTCTTCTTGGGATGGTTTTGATGTCAAAAGTGTCAAAGTCATTGATCAGGTCTTATGCTCTATTTCGATAGGCTGAGAGCCTTTTGTCATTGCAAGTATACTGGCTATGGATCTATTTGACAACCAATTGTGAGTCCCCTTCTACTATCAGGAGTTTTATTCCTTTCTCGTGGGCCAGGAGGAGTCTGCAAACCAATGCTTCATGCTCTGCAACATTGTTAGTGCACAAAAATTGTAACCTATAAGTGGCATAGAAAGACTTACCTCTTGGGTTTATTAATTTGATCCCTGCACCTGATCCATGTTTACATTTGAAACCATCAAAGTGCAATTTCCATATCTGAGGTTTCTTGGTAGGATAATTTTTGGCTGATTTTCTCTTTAGAGGGTCCTTCATTTTAAGTCTCCGCCCTTTCTCCCCATCACTGTCAGAAGAGGTTGATTCTCCTATACCTTGGGTATGCCTGGGTCTGGTGATCTTGGCACTTTCATTGCCCTTGTCCTCTAGCATTTATTTGTAAGGGGGGCAAGCTCCATTATCAAAGGTACTCCACTCGCTAAGTATGTTCGAGGCCAGGCCTCTGTCATCGGAATCTAACCCACTATCCTAACCTTGGCTTGGGGTGATTGTAGGAACTAGGACATCTACCTCTGGTGGGATGTTATTCTTTTCCTTGGTCTTGAGGATGTCCCCTTTTAGTGCAGGGGTCTCTGATAGCTTACTTGATGAGATGATTTGGCTCAATACCCTTGATAATGCTTCCTAGGAACTGGGGCATGTGAACTTAGAATGGCTAGCTTGGTGTAATCAACAGTACCCTGGTAGTAACAAAATGTTAGGATCTACGTCTTTTCCCAAGTGTCGTAGGCTGACCGTAGTGTTGTTGATGAAGTGTTGGAAGATATCACCATCGATATCTTATTCCAAGAGACCCAAAATGGGGTTGTGGTCCAATTCTAGGTCCTCTCAGATTTGGAACATTAGGATATCATCCATTCGATAAGTGCCCAAATCAGTCTGGGTGAACATGACTTCATTCGGGGCATTGTACTCAGTGATCATCTATCTCAATTTAGGCTCTACATCAATCTTTATCTGGTTATTCAAACCAATCACTTTGACATCAGTGTTATCTAATTGCATGACCACCCAGTTTGTTACTTGGGGCACCATCCCCAACTTTTGGCAAATTGACAGAGGCATGACATTGCACAAAGCTCCTGAATCAATCAGGCAATTGTCTAGGTTCTTCCCAAATTTCTGTAGACTGAGTAAGAATGGTGGGACCTCCATCCTATCTTTGAACATAGAGGGGAAAGCCTTGGATGTGTTGATGCTAGATATAGATGCTCTTGCATTGTTGGTCAATGAGCTAGGTTTTGAGTGATCCAAAGATCTTAGATGGGCCTCCTTCTGAGATGGGAAACCTTGCAATAATTCAAACATAGAAATGTTTGCTTTGGATTTCTTCAGTTCATCAACTGCACTGTATTTTTCACTTGACCATGCCATGCCCTTGTAGCTAGCATAGGTACTTGTTGTAGGAGGTGTAGGACCATTTGGGCCTTTAGGAGGCATAGGATTGTTACCAGCTCAAGGATCTGGTGGGGTTGGTTGTTTTCCTGGGGGAATACCATCCATGAGAGGCTCCCTTCTGCTCTGAAGGTTGTATGATTTTCTCTGATCATTTTGGAAAGCGTGCACTTTGAAATATTCAGTTCATTCTCTTTCTAGAAAGGAAACACAAACTCATCTTCTCCTACAAAAGCATCTAAACCTTCCTCTTGTCTAGACTCATAGGAATCAAACACCATAGCATCAAATTGTGCTTTGGGCTCTTCTGAGTTCTGGATGTAATGATCACGGGAGTTGTTCCCTAGCCCATTATTACCTTGGTGTGAATTTGGATCCTCGACAAAATTATCCTCTGAAGCCTTGTAAGCATTGGCATTGTCTGTTGGGATGCTGCCGTTATTGGGTCTAGTGTTCCATGGCTTGTTTTTCCTTTGCTATCCAACTATTTTCTCATGCATGTTGTTGTCGTTGTACGCATTGAAAATCCGATTGGGGTTTTGAGGATATATATTTGGACTGGTAGGTGCTCATTGATACCCACCTTGATTCTGAGATGGATTCAACTTCATCCAAGTGAGCTCTTTGGTGAGTTGGGATAATGTCTTCTTCACAACATCTAGTTCAGAGGCCATGAGAGTATCAGGCTATGCTTGGGGCACAACTCTCTCTTCCACAAATGCTATCTTGTGAGCCTCATAACCTGAATAAGTAATAGATGGGGGTGTGGCTACAAATGGTTGCACCAGAATGGGGTTCAACATAGGTGTGTGAGTGGCCAGAGCTTGATAGTTTGTTGCAAATGGATGTGGGACAACAAGGTTATTCATGATAGGTACCACTACATAACTCCCTTCTTGTGGGTCCATCTGTTGGGTGAATTTGATGACCTCATTGTACACCTTCTCCATTGTGTCTCTATCTGCCGGGGGAAGCCTCCTTAGAAAGATTGAGGTGAAAGGATCCAAAGCTTTTAAGTAAACTTGTATGATAGCCTCATCTGGTATGGCCTAAGGAGCTTCCAACTTTTGATACATTTTTGTGAAAATGATGATTGAACATGGCGATAGGCTCTTTAGGATCCTTCCTCATTGTAATAAACTGGTGATGTGTCATGGCCGGATCCACGTATAGTTTGAATTGATTGAGGAATTTGGTCTCAAACTTGTTCCATGCAGAAATAGACCCTAATGGTAAATTTAGGTACCAATTGTAGGCAAATTCTCCCAAAGTGTATGGGAACAGATGACAAACAACATCTTGGTGGGAAATCTCTTTATGGTTGTAAATTTTCTTGAAGGCACAAATGTGTTCTTCCGCTAACCTTTATTTGCCATATATAAACCGGGTGCAAAACTTCTCCAAATTTTTGGGTAACTCGTGGAGCTGCCCAACAAAATTTAGGGGTGAGCTGGTTGCATTGGCAAAAAAGGCGATCGGTCGAGGTTGCTGCGAATTCTAATTTTGCAAGTTTTGATTTTGTGTTATGGTTGCGATGACAATTGAGGCAGCAATATGTGATTGCTTTCCAAAAGAATTCTAAGACTCGATAAGGTGGGAAGAGGATTTCTCTTTGTTCTTCCCTTTGTCGCTGTGAGCTTTACGATGATGGGTGAGTTCAAGGAACTCACCTCTCTTTGGAGATGATCTAAGCACTCATTTGAATCTCTCTAGGGAGAAAGATCCAATTTTATCCAGCTTTTGAGTCTTGAGGCCCTCCTTCTAGCACCACTTCTGTTGATCATTGTTTTGAAACAAGCCAACTTGCTAGGATCTTGAGATTCGATTTCCTCTCTTGAAAGAATAACAGGGTTATTCCCAAGGTTCTTTGGGTCGGGTCAAAACCTGCTTGGTTACTCAGTTGAAGATAAATGTGATTATTCATGAGGAGGCCTTTGCTGGTTTGTTCAAGACATCAAACTGCAAAACACTTTATTTCTTTTTTGGTATTTTTTGTTTCAACATATATGGGGGTTTTTTATAAATAAAATGAAAATTTGTATTTTCCAAGATGTTTAGATTTTTATAATTTAAAAGATGAAAGAGAGTAGGGAGTAGAGTAACGAGAAATAATAAAATGACTAAAAATGAAGTCCAACGGACATAAGCCATTATAAACCCTTCCTTGCGAATTGAATGATGGGAGAGATTTGGAGTAAACCCACGAAGCATAAATCAAACCAAGTCACAATTCACTACCCCACAGATGCAAGTGTTTAGAGAGAAGACATATTCACTCATGCAAGATATTCAAAATTGATCAAATCATGAAGCCACCAAGATGTGTGCACCCATGAGACAGATTTATCATTAATCCCAAAGAAGATCTCTTCCACGCATTCATCACAGCAAGGTAAAGCAAACAACAGCAAACTCCAAATAAAAGAAAATGTGAATTCAAAGAACAATAAACAAGAGGCTCTCTGAAAATAGTGAATAATGCAAGCATACATTCAATAATTTTGCATAGGTAGAAAAAATTCACACACCACGAATGAAGCACCAAATGTATATCTTTATTGCATTAAGAATCTAACCCTTTACATTTATTTTGTGATTATAATATATAGAATTTGATCCATAACTCCAAATTTTGAATTTAGGGCATCAGAGAGAAAAAAAAAATTAAACTAAAACTTTACTGGAAGGGAAACTATTCTTAATTGACACTAGATAACTTGCATGGATCTATGAACCCATTTACAATCAGTTTTCCCATGCAAGGAGGGTCAAACTTCCCAAGAAGAAAGAGAAAATAAGAAGGGGTTTCTTCAGCAAACTCGGAGTCTTCTTCTTGTTTCTAGAAGTCTTTCTTGTAATCTTCATCTAGAAGATCCTCTAACTATGGAGACTGATAAGGAACCCTTAGTTCTTTCAGAATGGACTCAAGCTGACCATCAATTAGATCTGGAGTTCAACTGGTGTGGAAAAATGTGATCTCGCTGGAGACACCCAATTTTTTGGACCCCAACCTCAACTCTGAAACTTTTCTAGTGTCAAAATCTTTTAGGTGTTTATTATTGAAACCTTGGTCTAGAGTTGGGACTTGTCAGAGGCCAAAAAGGGTGAAATACCTAGAAGGCCAAAAAGGCCAAAAAATTAGAGGGCCGAAAGGCCAACAAATCTATATGGCCAAAAGGTTGAAATACCCAGAAGGCCGAAAAGGCCAAAAACTCAGAGGGTCGAAAGGCCAACAACTCTGTAGGGCCAAAAGGCTGAAAAATCTGTAGGGACAAAAGGCCAAAAACTCTGTAGGCCAAAAGGCTAAGTTGTTGACGAGGCCGAAAGGCCGAAAGGCCAAAAATATGAAAGGTCAAAAATTATGAAACCATCCTTAGAAAATCTTCAAAACTGTTCTGTGACCCAAAGGGTCAATTTGGGAATACTTCAAGATGTGCAGCCCAGAGCCTTTGTATGATCTCTTGGACTTCTTCATAGTTTATCTCCTTCCTTTTAGCCCTGTTAACTTTTCGTTCTTTCTTTTTCTTGAATGTCGTTAGCTCGGAAGTGAAGAATTAAATATCTTCTACATGATTGGCCATCTTCATCATCTCTTCCTTTCAATAAAACAATTATTGTAGGGCTTCCTTGGTCCATGTACCTACTATGATGTCCCTGAATTGTTGGACCACAACTTTGGATGGCCGTAAGACATGTTTATCTTCATCTTGGTATAGATCAAGGTCGATCCCTGTAAAGAAGATATCTATTTCTTCCACCCATTCCAGGACCTCTTTCTGTTTATCCAATATGGAAGCATGACATTTCTCATAAATGTTATCTATCTTGGTTATGTGCTTGATCCAAGCCTCAAATTTGTCTATCTATTCACCTTCATATATCTTTACCAAGATTTGGAAGCATTTCTTTCTAATAATCTATAAATCCTAGAGAGTGGCTCTCCATTTGCTTATCTCAGATTCTAGGCCACCTTCCTCTGTCATCAAATCTATCAGATTTGTAGCCTCCACTAGAATAACCCTATAAGGTCAGTGTCTTCGCCCTCAGCCCTAAAACTTGACCACATGCACTAACCTCCTGCTTTGCTGTGTCTTCCTCCCCACTTTTAGCCCCTCTAAGGTAAGTCTCATTCGTGTGCCTCTCATTTTCTTTCTCCTGGTTTTCTTTTAAGTTTTAGAGTGTTTTCCTGCCCTAGTGCTAGTCCGGTCTAGGGCGTTTTGGGTCTTCTTCTCCCTTGGTCTCTAAGGGGGCCTATGGGAACCTTCATTTTGTGAAGGGGTCCATCCATGTCAGGTCGGGCTTTGCCCTCTAGGTTTTTTTTTGTCTTAGGGTTTTTCATCGTGACCTTTCTCGCAAGTTTTTGGCCTCCGAAAGGCCGAAAACTAGGTTGTGGTTATCTATCTTGTTGTTAGGGATTAGACCCTTTTGGTGTTTTAGACCTCTGAAACATTCACATGATCAAATCCCCAAAAGACCTTTCCCTCATCGTTATTTCAGAGACTTGGGCTTTCGACATTTTGGACCACCTAAAAGGCCCAAAATCTTGACAGATCCAAGCCTCCAAGTTCGAGCTTTAGGTTTCGGTGACTTTGGCATTTTCACACTATTTTCTTAGTTTAATCAGATTTCTTTTAGTTTGTTCCTCAAATAAGATACTGATACTTGCATTTTCTTTGAACAAGAATGACTGAGAAAAAGATTACTTTGCCCATGAAGTACCAATACAAGGGGAACACTCCCCCTTCAAAGATCGACAACAAGCACAGTGAGATCACCGATACTGATATCGGGAATGTAAATTGGGATCAATTCCTGACGAGGTGCACCCAACAACAAGGAAGGTTAGAGGATTGTACTTCATTTGTATTAGCAGGACTTGTCAATGTAGCCCACCCAGTGGTTGTGACCTCACCTGAGTTAATCATGACCTTAGCAAATCACTATGACTCAGACAGAAGGGTGGTTAAAAACACATAGGGCCAATTAATATTAGATATTAGGCTAGACATCATAGAGGATGTATTCCATCTTCACAAAGGTATAGACAAGTTCTATGACTTCTTCATAAAAAAGGGGAATTTATGGTTCAGGAATAAAGGTGACGAAGCATACGAGATAGTCAATGAAAATTACCTTGACAACCTCTCTCAAAAAACAAGCTAGACAAGATAGACCTAAAGAGGGGATACACGAAGGATGAAATCAAAGTAGCCATAACCATGTTGAGCTGAGTATATGGGTTGCCACAATCCTCCCAACTGGAGAATTGGATGATTCTCCTAATTGAAAGACTCAAAGGCCGCAGGTCTAGGCTCGACTAGGGAACCATCATTAGCAACAAGTTGGACAAAAATCTTGTGGCAGTAAAACATAACCCCAAGTTTTACATGAGCACTTATGTGGTATACTTATTAGCAGCCCAGGCGGATTACCCTGGACTCACCAAGAGGGGAAACCTAAATGATCCCAATGCATGGCCTTACATCGTATACCCCCAACTATAGATGAGGGAAAAAATGTCAGAGGATAGCCCAGACTATAGTTTAGTTAACGACACTTTCATCTTCGCAATCATCAGGTCCATCGAAGGTGAATTTGCAAAAAGGATGCCAGAGGAAGCAGCCGCTATGATAAGGGCTATAGGGGCCTATTACATTTAGTTCAGGACCTTCACCTATATCCAAATAGAAAGATCAACGGTATAGCCAAAGAAACTGCCCAAATATCCATTCAACTGGATAATCATTTTGGAGATGGCCCAACAACTCGCCGATGCGTATGAGCACATAAAGCACAAGAAGAAGCACTGTTGGGATTTTCCCATTTCATTGGGACCGTATAACCTACAAGATATGAAGGTCTAAAATTTTGTGGCCTTTGAATGGGATGACTACCCCTTGCAGCTTTGCAAAATAGTGCGGCCTCACTTTGATCCTATAGGCACTTACAACCACATTATTGGCAAATTCTACATTCACAAACCACATGTGGAGAATCACTGGATGAACTGTGTGGATGACCATGAGGTTATGATCTGAGATTACTATAGGATGACCCTTACCCTAGAAAAGGAAGTCATAAAGACCCTTATTCCCCCTAAATTTTGGGAGTATGATTTAGATGTGGTATTGGAGGCAATTTACACTAATGATAAGGTATATGACAGGCCCATCATGAACACAGAGGTTGACAAAGACGAAAATGATGACATTGATTTTTGGGCAAGGCATGTGATGAGAATGACAAAGGAGTGGATCAAGAGGCCCTACAAGATAAGCCTAATACCTATGAAGACATTTATGGATCCACCCAAACAAGTGGATAAACAACACAGGGAGAAAAACTCAGTGCCAAAATACAAGAAAGCACCACCGCAGAAGCCAAGCACGGTGTATGGCCATGAATGTGTGGTGGAATATGGGTCAAACCCAAGGCCCAAAGCTCCCAAGAAAAGAATGAATAGATAGATAGATTCCCCCATGGTCCCACCATAGGTTGCATCAGATGAAGGACCCTCCACTTCAGGACAATCTTTTCCCTCCACCGGAAAGAGCAAGAAGATATACAAGAGAAAGAAAGCTTCTCTATCCCTGCAATTGGAGCCTGTGCAAGAAGAAGAAGAGGAAGATGTCCCTCTAGTCAAAAGAACAAGATCTCACAAAAGGAGAGAAAAGGATATTAGTCAGAAGTAGCAAGAAGATCCTAAAGAGAAAGATAAACCCTTAGATGTTCTTGGATCAGATGAGTTCTAAATATCGGACTTTGAAGGTCTAGAAGGTTTTTCAGACCAGGGCCAAGATACGCCGGGGTGTACGACTAGATACAAGGTAGGTGGTCCTTCTCTCTTCCAACCACAGGTAATCTTAACTCCACCTCCCACTCAATTCACTAACCCAAACCCCAATATACCTGTTATGGGAAAGAGCTCCAAAACGGATCACGGACTCAGGAATCTAGAGTTCGCACTTGCCTAAGAGGTGTCTGTAAAAGAGCCCACAATAGAAGTCATTCCTATCACAATTCCCCCTCATGTTCCTTCTCCACAAACTACTGCCCCACCTTCTATTCTATCTCCCCCACCATTTCTCCAAACTCCACCAACTACTCTTCTACCTCTAATTCTAAATCTCCCAACACCTACTCCACCATCATTGAGCCCTTTGCTCTACCAAATCCCAAATCCTAGAGGGTCAATAAACCCAGAGTCTATGTCACCTTTTGAAACCACACCAAAGTTCATGACTGGTCTCAATACAGAAGTGTTAGCTAGCTCCTTGGGTGATGAAAACAGAGGCCAAGAAAAACAAGATGAGGCAGGAGAAGAAAAGGGCAAGGCAAAGGATGAAAGGGAGAAAGGGGAAGAACACCAAGAAGAGGGGAATGAAGAGAGGAAAAGATAGGAAAAGGGGAAAGGGCCAAATCAAGAGATGATTCCAGGGTCACAAAATTTGGATTTTGTCTTTCAATTTACTCCATAAGAGCTAGTCACCACCTCTAGTAAGCCTACATGGTTTACTAGAGAAATCTAGTTAAGGAGGAGAACTTACATAGATGATGATGAAAATGAAAATGTAGACATAGCATCCTTGGGGCAAGCATTTCAATAGACAATGGTCATATTACTAGGATAGACAATTTCCTGTCACCCAAGACACTAGGGGACGCTGGAAGGCACAGGTTGTAGTCCCATCTGCCAGCACCTCTCAAGCCCAAACTACTTCAGAAGACTACACATTTAAGAAGGTAGATTTGGGGGAACCTACTAGGGAGGGGAGCAAGACACTAGCAGCCTTAGGGCTCAAACATGCTCTATGTTTCATGAGTAAAGATGAAGAGACCATAAAAGCTTTGACTGAGCACAATGAAACCTTGAAGAGTTCCATCCACAAAATGTTTGGTCCCATCAACCCCAACTACTCGGAGGCCTCACTACAGGCAGTATTGGATAAAATAAATGCCCCAGACTTACCAACAGGTCTAACCCCCTCCTTCATCAAATCAAGTAGAGATTGGAAGGTGGATTTTGAGCAATGTGAGAAGAGGCCATCAAGAAAATATTCAAACCTTATAGGGTTATTCTAGTGGAGGCTACAAATCTAATAGATTTGATGATAGAGGAAGGTGGCCTAGAATCTGAGATAAGAAAATAGAGAGCCACTCTCCAGGATTTACATATTATTAGAAAATAGTGCTTCCAAATCTTGGTAATGATATATGAAGGTGAAGAGCTAGAAAAATTTGAGGCTTGGATCAAGCACATAACCAAGATAGTTAACATTTATGAGAAATGTCATGCTTCCATATTGGATAAACAGGAAGAGGTCCTGAAATGGGTGGAAGAAATAGATATCTTCTTTACAGGGATCGGCCTTGATCTGTACTAAGATGAAGATAAACATGTCTTACAGCCATCCAAAGAAGTGGTCCAACAATCTAGGGATATTGTAGCAGCTACAGGGACCAAGGAGGCCCTACAACAATTATTTTATTCAAAGGAAGAGATGATGAAGATGGCCAATCACGTAGAAGAGGTTAAATTCTTTGCTTCTAAGCTAACGGCCTTCAAGAAAAAGCAAGAACAAAAAATTAACAGGGCTAAAAGGAAGGAGATAAACTATGAAGAAGTCCAAGAGATCATACAAAGGCTCCGGGATGCACACCCTGAAGTATTCCCAAATTGACCCTTTGGGTCACAGAATAGTTTTGAATATTTTCTAAGGATGGTTTCAGAATTTTTGGCCTTTCATCCTTTCGGCCCCATCAACGACCTAGCCTTTCAGCCTATAGAGTTTTTGGCCTATTGGCCTTATAGAGTTTTTGGCCTTTCAGCCCTACAGATTTGTCAACCTTTCAGCTCTCTAATTTTTTGGCCTTTTCAGCCTTCTGGGTATTTAGGCCTTTTCAGCCTCTGACAAGTCCAAAATCTAGACCAAGGTTTCAATAATAAGCACTTAAAAGATTTTGACACTAGAAAATTTTCGGAGTTGAGGTCAGGGTCCAAAAAACTGGGTGTTTCCAGCGAGATCACATTTTTCCACACTAGTTGAACTCCAGATCTAATTGATGGCCAGCTTGAGTTCATTCTGAAAGAACTAAGGGTTCCCTATCAGTCTCCACCATCAGATGAGCTTCCAGACAAACATTCCAAGAAAGACTTCCATAAATAAGAAGAAGACTTTGATTTTGCCGAAGAAACCCCTTCTTCTTTTCTCTTTCTTCTTGTTGAGTTTGACCCTCTTTGCATGGGAAAATTGATTGTAAATGGTTTCATAGATCCATGCAAGTTATCTAGTGTCAGTTAAGAATAGTTTCCCTTCTAGTAAAGTTTTAGTTTAAATTTTTTTTCTCTCTAATGCCCTAAATTTGGAATTCAGAGTTATGGACTGAATTCTATATATTGTAATCACAAAAGCAATGTAAAGGGTCAAATTCTTAATGCAATAAAGATATACATTTGGTGCTTCATTCGTGGTGTGTGAATTGCTGCTACCTATGCAAAAATTTTGAATGTATTCTTTCATTATTCATTATTTTCAAAGAGCCTCTTGTTTATTGTGCTTCAAATTCGTGTTTTCTTTTAGTTGGAGTTTGTTGTTGTTTACTTTACCTTGTTGTGACAAATATGTGGAAGAGATCATCTTTGGGCTTAATGATAAATCTGTCTTGTGGGTGCGCACATCTTGTTGGCTTCATGATTTGATCGATTTTGAATATATTGCATGAGTGCATACGTCTTCTCTCCAAATGCTTTCATCCGTGGGGTAGTGAATTGTGACTTGGTCTGATTTATGCTTCATGGGTTTACTCCAAATCTCTCCCATCATTCAATTCGCAAGGAAGGGTTTATAATGGTTTATGTCCATAGGACTTCATTTTTAGTTATTTTCTTATTTCTCATTACTCTACTCCCTACTCTCTTCTGTCTTTTAAATTTTGAAAATCTAAACATCTTGGAAAATACAAATTTGCATTTTATTTATCAAAAACCCCCATATATGTTGAAACGGAAAATACCAAAAAAGAACTAAAGTGTTTTTCAGTTTGATGTCTTGAACGAACCAAAAAAGGCCTCCTCATGAACAATCACATTTATCTTCAGCTGAGTAACCAAGTAGGTTGTGACCCGACCCCAGAGAACCTTGGGAATAATCCCATTATTCTTTCAAGAGAGGAAATTGAATCTTGAGATCCTAGCAAGTTGGCTTGTGTCAAAACAACGCTCAATGGGATCCTTAGAAAGGATAGGAGAGATTGAAATACCACCCTTACCCCTCAAGTGTATATAAAGGGATAAGGGTAAGGATGACTATTATGTTTCTCACAAAGTATGATTGCACCTAAAATTGTACTACAATGGCATATAGTGTGAAGAAACATAATAGAAACTTAAATATTATTTAAAATGAGCATAATTGAACACAAATCATTGTTACATGTTACATAAATGATATCATAATAAATGAGATTCTAAATTTTATAATAAAAATCTTGACATTCATTCATAGTGTAGTGCCCAACCATAATTTACTTTTCAGTATTGATTCCCGAATCTTTTGGTTATTTTCATGATAATTAGGTATATGTTATGATGATTTTACAGACCCCATACTTGCATGTGTATAGTTAGCGTATATGTTTTATATTAGTGTGTGGCCTTTCTATCTTACATTTTTTTATGATGTGTTTGATGTGGTAGAGGAAAAAGATGTAGTTACTTGCATTGTGAGATCCACACAATTGACCAATCCCTATCATTGTTTGTTCTATATATTATGTACATTCTCAACTTTGTGATGTAGGTTTGTAGGTACCGGGCATCAACTTCCCTAAATTTCTAGGATGAGTGTTCCATATCACATTATCTCAGTGGTAAGAGAGGGGAGATAACATTCATGCCTAAATCCTAGCATAAGCCCTCATTTATCCTAAAATAGTGGACAACTATCTGGTTGACTACCTTCTCTGAATTCATCGAGGTGACATGATGTAAGTAAAAGAGTAATTAAAGGTTAATTATAAAGTTTAAATAATTGAACCTTCTAAGAATAATAAAATATTAAATATATAAATATTCAATTAATAGGGATTAATTAAATACCCGTATTTATTAAAAGGGATTTAATTAAAATTCTCAAGATAAAGTTTGAGGATTTAATTAAATATTATGTATAAATGGAAATGAAAAGGCATATTTAACATAAAGAAATTATTGTGTAACCCGATGGAAGGAGTGGGAGCTGGAGAGAATGGGTGGGTAGGAGGGAATTTTAAATCCTATGATGGCGGGAAATGTGATGTTGGAGGAAACCTAGCATCTGCAGCTGCAGGAGACCAGCAGAAAGTGGGAGGATCAATAGAAGAGGGATCCACTAAATATTCGGATGAAGTCAAGGAGCCTCCTTTTCAAGGTGGTGGGCCAAGAGAAACCTCATTTAAAGTTAAGAGCTCTGTGGCCGATAAAAATGATCATGCTTCAAATAGGAATCTATCTAAAGGTATCTGGTCATCATTATTTGGGATTAAATCTTCAGGAATATCTTCTTTTCCTAGCATCAACAACATTTCAGAACCCAGTAAGGGTTATTTTTGTATTTCCATTCCTAACCCCTGTTGGTTTTATTTTCGATTGCATTTTGGCCAGTAAAATTTTTTAAGTTCCCTGTCAGTGAGAGCCAATTAATGTCAAATTTTGCTTGTTCTTGCCAAAGTATTTCCATGCAAATAATGATTTTTGGGCCTTAAAACCAATGAAGTGTTAAAATTGTGTGTTTTAGTTCATCCCTTGTTCAAAATGGGTAAAACCCTAAGCCCTTAAGTCTTTTTAAGGTTCAAAATTGAAAAAGGCCCTAATTTCCAAGTCATGGTTATGTTTTAAAGTTACCTTTTTTGAGCCTGAGTTATGAAATAAGTCATATGCCTTTTTAGGTGGGTCACCAAGTCTCTGATTGATAAATGAATATTCTGTTATATTTAGAGACTCAGAAAAATGCCTTTGTCGCGTTGTCTCCAAGAGAAAAAGAATATGCCAAAATGGTTAAGATATTAAGTGACAACCGTTCATCTGGTGAAGGATCTAACGGTGGTCAGAAAGTCTCAGAATGAGCTGTGTAGTTGGGAAAATGTTTGGCGACTTTGATTTCCTTTGGTCGCAGTGTCTCCAGATCAAATCAGAGTTAAGCGGTGAGTTTAAAAGATTACATAGTCACCAAGTCTCATAATAGAAAGTGAGTTAAGATAAAGGATTAAGAGACTTAGAGACAACTACAGGAAGAAAAGCCAACATTCTTTCAGTGATTAGGAGACAAGCAATAATAAGGATACACATGTTCCAAAGCCTAAGTGAATAAAGTATGCAGTCGCGTAGTCTTAGAATGTGAAATTAGTCATCTGGCAAATAAGAGACTGAAGGGAATATTTTACTCTTGTCGCCAGGTCTCCAAGTGAATTAGGGTTTTTATGAAAGATTCAGAGACTTAGTGGAGCTGTTAGATGATTATAGATGAGATATCATTGGTTGCCGAGAAGTCTCCAGATAAAAATATTAAAGGTAATTTCATTGAGCAACTTAGAGATAGAAGGAAATAAATGTTACATTACACTATAGTCTCCAAGTCTCTAGAATAAATTAAGTTGATAAATTAAAGGTATCATATTCTTAAGTCACTAAGTCTCTAGTATAAAATGGTTAAGTTATAAACATCTAGTGATTAAGAGACATATGTTTAAGTCATGAAGCCTCTTAAAATCATTAATATGATTTGGAGACTTAGTGATAAGCATCTGATTAAAAAAAAATCTACGGTGGACAGGGTTTCGCATGATAAACTCAATGTTAGGAATTTCTTTCAACGACTTGGATTTCTTCAGTTGCGTGATCGCCAAGAGCTGACTAAGGTTAAGCTGAGGTAAAGTGATACATGTCGCTAGATCTCCAAAATAAATCTTAGTTAAAAGAAATGTTAATCGACATGGAGACAAAGCATGGTCACTAGATCGCCAGATAAGGAAAATGAAAAATACAGTGAAGAAGAGTTAAAGCTGATGCTGACATGTTACGGTTGAAAAATCACTAGCCAATAGGAATGCAGAATAGTTATGACAAGGTGGAAAGGTTGCTGAAAAGAGCCAATCATGTCATTTTGTAACGGTTGATCAATTTTAATAAGAATTTTAATTAATTTGTCATTCATTCAAATCAGATTTCTTGTCATGATCAGAGGTTACGGCTAGAAATCAATATTAATGGCACAGTGTGTAAAATTGAAGGCAAAAATGATGGATTTTTCAATAATGAGCTACGTACCTTGATCATTTTTACCATATATAGATGATATCATTGCTTTATTTTCACTTACCTTGAATTCAGAATTTTAGAGCGGAGAATTTGCCAAGTTTTCTATGTCTGAGAAAAGTGGGAGAATAGCTATCTGTGTGAAGAGTGATTTGAGCAAAGTTTGCTAAAGAATTCAAGGTAATTGGTGTTATTTTCAATGTTCTCAAGTTATTTTCAATACACTTTAGTTCAGAGTAAGGGTTTCATGTGATAGATTTGTTTCAATATCGATATCAAGAATTGAGAACATAACAGAACAAGATGAGTCAAGCATAAAGTGTGGCCTCCTCAAGTGGAAGGAATGATGATGTAGATGATGATGCCAAGGGAAAAAGGAATTATTCAGATGAGTTCCTAAAATTATTGTTGGGTTCTACACAAAATAAGAAATCAAATGTTGATATCCTGGTTGATGAGTTGGTCAACATCAGAGATGCGAAGACACCAGGAACATCAGGTAATTCTCTGTTTAATTATTTCCATAAAAATTGTGATGAATTTGTGCCTATCTCAAACCCTTGGACATGTGGAATAGCTAGATTGTTAGTTCTTGATGTGTTTGTAGATACTGATTTCATTTTGGTCCTAGCAAACAACTATGATGAACTTAGCAAAACAATTAAGAAAAATGATGGGACTATGTTACTTGCTTTGAGTAGAAATTCATTTATGCAAGCATTTGACCTCTATTACCAAATATCAACTGAAATTAACCTCAAAAAACAAGAGAAGAGGTATTAAAGGCAATCTAGAGTCATTAGGAATATGATAAAGAGGCACATGCCTAAAGAACCAAGAAATTATATTTCCCCTCTACCAGGTTTGGCACCTTATTTTTACAAAGATATGAACCACTACATGAAATACATTTCCTATGCATTATGTACAGTGCTAGGGAGAGATGGAGGTGTAGAAAGGATAAATGCAGGTATTTTGATGATTACCTTGGACATACAGGATGTGTATACAAGCACAAGTTATGATTACATCTAGTATATCATTGATAGGATTCATGAGGGTTTTGTTGCTATTAAGAAAAGGGACAAAGAGCCCAAGTTTTTGCACTATTCTATTTTGATGCATTTATTTCTTTATTTCAATTACCCCATAATGGATATACAAAATTTGAACCCCCAAAGGTTCCACTTCAATCAGCCCAACCTCATTCAATTCTGGATCAGAGTGTGGAATTACACTGCTAAAGATTGTGACTTCTGTGGATTCGAGAATTGGATTGTGTATCCAATAATGCAAATCCTAGGAGTAAATTAGACTAGGTTGCCTGCAAAGGTATTACATCTTTTGAGGCCATGTGAGTATTTTGATAAATGGTCGGGTGATCATAATTGGGGTGATTTCTACGTGGGAAACAATTTTACTATGATAAGAGTATATGGATGTTCACATCCTCCTCATATTCTCCCATATCATGTTCCAAATAGGATAGCTGCAATGGAATTCATCTGGCAGCTAATGTTGATAGATAAACAACACTTGGAACCACATAGAAAGGGGACATTTACCCTGAGACAGTTCAAAGTATATCAATTTACAATTAGCAAGAAAGCCATAGATCCAATAAATAATTGGATGAGTCATTACAAGATGAGTGTAGCCTTCTACAGATACAATGATATTGAAGGATTCATTGTGGGAGCCAAGAAGCTTCCAACTCCTACCATACCATATAACTATGCACATGAAGAGGGTATGGAGGAGGATGCTATCAGAAACATTTTGGAAGAAGAAGAAGTAATGAGAAGAGTAGACAAGATCCAAGAACTTATGGACTTGGATAGGTAGGTCAAAAGAAAGAGGATGAGTTTTGGAGGGTTCTACCCTAATTTGCCTTATCTCAAGAGGATAGATGCAATGATTGAAAATCACACACTTTTGTGCAATCAACTGGAAGAAGCACTAGTGGTACCAGAAAAGGGCCACAAATAAAATTTCGAGTCTGAGTATGATGATGACAGTGATCAGGGATTTCCTTCTCCCATATCTTACCCAGATTACCAAGTTGTACCATTAAATATTGCAGCAGAATGATAGTAATATGTTGTTTACCTAACAGAGGTCCCAGAGCATGAGACTATTGATGAGCCTGCATTCAAAAAGCAAAAGGTTGATATTGGTGAATCTTCACATGCTTTAACTTATGTAAGAAATTAAAAGAAGAAAGATAGAGTGAGTTCCCTTATTCCTGGTAATAGACCTTATGATCACCAGTTAAGGAAAGAAGTGAGAAAAGGAAAGAAATTATAGCAGGAAGTTGAAGAGGATATTGAGTTACCTCGTTTAACTAGTGTTGATGAGAGGTTGATTCACCAGCAAAAGTTCCTTGATGATGACAATTTCATAAAAACCTAGGAATTTAAAGATTTCCTTAGGTGGAATAAGTAGAAGGTGGTAAGTGAACAGCTTAGATTGGAAGGAGAACCAATAACTAATGATGCCCTCCTAGCCATACAAAACTATGATCCTAAATCTGAGGATATAACTCTTGAGGACACCAAGAAATTGGTAAAAGAAAGTGGTATGTTTCTTGTTGAGGGTTGGGATCTAGCTTATGCTTTCATAATAGATCAGATAAGAAGGCAGCCAGATTTGAAGCTAACATCTGAAGAGAAAGTGAGTGAAATGATCAAGGGATTTGGATATAATCCAAAGTCCTAAGCAGTGGCAATGTGGAGCTTAGCTCCTAAAGACTAGAAACTAGCTCTACTAAACATTCAAGAGATCATGGTAGGTAATCAGATGGTGTGGTCAGTTCATAACACAAATAACATGGAGGTTTCTCAGATCTTAACCCACTGGGCATAATTAAATGAAGACAAAACAAAATATGTATCCTAGAGGTGTGATACCTTGGTGAATGAGGCTAGTGCCATAGCCAAAGATAGGGATATGTGTTACATCAAGATACATGCTCAAGAGAATACAGTTAGGGATTTAACTCAGCAGTTAATGGAAAAGCCAGAAGTTATCCCTGTCTCACCTAAAGAAAGTACATATGCAAAGGTCCAGACAGAGTCAATAGGGGATAATGCATAAACAAAGG
Source organism: Thuja plicata (assembly GCA_018584345.1). Classification (NCBI taxonomy): domain Eukaryota; kingdom Viridiplantae; phylum Streptophyta; class Pinopsida; order Cupressales; family Cupressaceae; genus Thuja; species Thuja plicata. The sequence goes on from MU228082.1 coordinate 3,177,565, forward strand.
AGATGATCAGTGAGCACAATAAGATTATTTTAGGTACATTAATGAGTGTATTTCAGCATAGGATTGTTATCCTGAAGGATAAAAATGATTTGGTTTTAAATGCATATAATAAATTGCCTACTTTACATGCTGAGGTGATTAATTTTATTAATATTTTAAATCCTTATTTTGAAACTTTGTCTAGTAGAACACAACTATTTGAAAGGTTAGATTCTCTTCAACCACACAGAAGTGATTTTCCAGAGATAGTTATTGAGGTTGGTGAAGAGATAGAGAAGATAAATGTAACTTTACCTTTCTTCAAAGGTAAACTAAATCAGATTGAGGCCAGGTTGAGCCTATTTGGAGCAGATTTCAATAGATTCATTCCTCCAATCAAGGGAGAAGACAATCAGATCAAGGTCTTGGCGGTCTGGAGGGGAGAGTTTGACAGCAAGTTGCCTAATGAAGAGGCATTTATTATTGATGCAGAGTTGGACATGGACAGATACAATAAAATTCTAGATGAAGCCATTAAGGTTGAGACTGACATCAATAAATTTTTAGTAGATGTCAAGAGTATAATGGATGCCAGGTGGGATAGATAGAAAGCACAATTGTAGAGCATTCAAATCTTTAACTGACCTGCCAAGGATGATGTAACAACATGGCATTCAATGACCAAACCAAAAAAGAAGGATGCTGCAGTAGAGATTGATATTATTGATGAAGAGTAGATGGACACATGGTGCCTGCTCTATGAGCACAGGAAGGTTAGTAATCACAAAAGACAAGTGTAGGTTAGCCTATAATGGTGGTCACTTGGTCTCATTGCAAACATCAGATGTTATCCTAAACATAAACAGACAAAGGCGTCAAAGTTCAAATAAAGACAAAGGAGTAGATCAGATTTCATTCTCTATTTTTGTCTTTCCACTGCTTGGACTATTCTTGTCTTTTGTTTTATCTGTATTTAGGGTTAGGTTTCTCAAACCATTTGAAGCTTGTTGCATCCTTTTCTTAAGGATTCCAAGATGGTTTGAACCTATATATAGATCATATTGTAAACATTTTAAAGGTGGTGATGAAATATAATTGTAAGCCAGACTACAGAATTTTGTCTAAGTCTTTGAGCTTTTTGTCTCTGCATGTATGAAACAGGAATATAAATAAAATATAGTGCAACTTCTCTCCTATATTTATTGTTGTCTCTTTACTTATTTTGTATGCTTTTTTATGTTTAATTTGTAAGGCATTTTAAGCATATTGGTTACATGGTAGCTATCTAATTGCTTGCAAGTTTCTTTCAAGGGAAGAACTAAGTTTTGTGAGTAGTTTTAGGGAGCATAACAATATCTAAGGATTTCATATAGTAGTGTGGAAGTGACAGGGTAATTTGTAAGGCATTTTACTCAAGTTTCATATAGGTTGTAAGGAAATCTATAGTATCTTTATTTACCTTTTCTGTGGATTTTGCATTTTTTGACTCTATAGCCCAAGGATAGGCACTGGGTCTAAAATCTGTCAAGTAGTTTATCATCATCCAAGTAATTCAAAATATACAAATCTCTTACATTCACAGTCATATACATATAAATTCAAGTAATTGTATCAAGATATACAATTCATTTTATGAATCCCTTTGAGAGAGGATTAAAATAGGTTGCCCCTCCTAAGTTCAAAGAACTATAAAAGGAAGAAGGATGAATGTCCTTAAAGCACTACTATTTGTTGTTATCTTTTCAATAGTTTTCATCATCAAACTCTGTGTTAAGTTGTTTTCAGTTTCATGCAAATTAATTTATAAGATAATTCAATAAACAAGCAGCAAATCAATATCCACATTTACTAAAACTGTGAGACAACAATCATATATAGGTAATACATGCCTGGGTGTTGTGGAACCTAAAAAGAAGGAGGTGATAATGGTTTCCCCAGATATTATCATAAACCCTCATCAATTAGATTTTTCTCTTTCTTGAGTCAGTATTTTCAAACATTGGGATTCATAGAGTTAATCAAGCATCTGTTGAAGGTTCAGGAAGAAAAAACCCTAACAACCCCCTTGTGGACCATAATTTTTCTACCATGGCTCTTACTCTGGTTGGTAAGTTTACGAGGGTAAGACCTAATATTGAGCTTGTTAGAGAGTTTACTTGTCATAAATGGAAACTCAAGGGACAAGTGGATATTGAAGCAATGTCAAAGGGGTTTTTCTCATTTGTCTTTTCAAATATGGAAGACCTATCTAAAGTGCTATGTGGAGGACCCTGGATGTTTGGAAAATCATCTTTGGCTCTTCCAAAATGGGTCACGAATCTAGATCTGAATGCTGAGATATTTGATATGGCCCCTGTATGGGTGAGATTACCTATCCTCCCAATGGAATACTGGCATGAGGATGTCTTTATTGGTCTCGTGAGTGTGTTTGGTGAACTCCTATCGATAGACCCGATGATAGCCACCAGATCTAGACTGGTCTATGCTAGAATTTGTGTGAACATACACCATAAGATGGATCTACCTGAGGTCATCACTATCAACTCTAAATTGGGTAAGCACATCCAAACTATTGAATATGAATTGGTTCCCTTTGCATGTTTCTCCTATAAAAAAGTTGCTCATTGGGCTAAATAGTGTCTGCTAAATAAATTAAAAGAAAAAGAAGAAAATAAAAGGGAACAAAAAAAAGTATGGAAGAAGAAAATCAATCTAAGTTAAATTTCTTTAGGGAATCCATCTCTAGGTCAATAGGAGAACAAAATAGAGAGTTTAATTAGTAATGAATCAGAGGAAAATCTACTATCTGAAAATCATACACCTTGGAAAAGAAACCTAATATTTATCAAGAAGCTAGAGTAGAACCTAGACAAGAGCAAGAACAACCTAAAGTGAAGGAGCTAGAAGCTACTAATAATATAACCAATTTAAAGGGTCTAGAAAGCATGCCCCCTACAAGAGCTGAAACTCGTAATCCTGAAGAAGGAATTATTGGGGAACATGACCACAATGGTAACACTTCTGAAGATAGCGATGATGATTCATCATCCCCTATTGCAGATCTGTGGAGTGAAGAAAGATTGGAGAGATATGTGATACCAGAGATAAACCTAGAAACCCAAGAAGCTCCTTGGTCATAGGTAAAGGAAAAAAAAATTCAATAAAAACTCAGGCAAAAAATGGGACCAAAACTATAGTAATATGAGTGAATTGGCTAAAAATTAAGAAAACCAAAGTCAAGGGGGAGTACAAACAAGAAGACAATACAAGGCAGATTTGGGCACTCCTAAAAGTAAAAAAGGAAGGGAATCACATAAGAAAAAAAGAGAGCAGGAAGCAAAATAGAATATAACGGATGGAAAACAACACACCATCCCTGAGATATGTTCCCCAAGCCTTTAATATGAAAGTTATTTCTTGGATCATAAGAGGGCTTAATAGTCCCCATAAATAGGATGTTCTTAGGAACATGGTTAGAGATAGAAAACTTGATATCTTACTTATTCAAGAAACTAAAATGCCTAAAGAAAAACTAGAAAAAAAACATGTGTCTAAAGATTATGGGAGTATAGGAGGTGATTATGATGGTGCTTCAGGAGGCATTGGGATTTTTTGGAATAATAAAAATGTTGTCTGCAACTTAATCCTCATTGAAAAGAACATTGTAGTGGTCAAGATTACTTTCCTCAAGGAGAATTTCAGCTGGAACCTAATCAATATATATGCCCCTAAGTAGACAGAAGTATATGCAAAGACTGAAAGAAATCCATAATCTTTATCAAGAAGCTAGCTAGATGATCATGGGAGACTTTAATACTCCTCTTAAAAATGAGGAAAAAAGGGTGGTATTACTTCCCAGCTTGATAGTAGATCTGATATTGTGGACTATATCAATGAGGAAGCCTTATTAGATATTGACTTGGAAGGCATTGACTATACATGGTTGAATAGATGTACTGGGAGGGATCTGATCCAGGTTAAACTGGATAGAGACCTCTTAACCCATGATTGGCTTTCCAGGTACTTTTGTACTCTTTCTGCTGAACTCCATATGGGATCTGACCACTATCCTATATCTTTAAATATTAATCAGATCAAGGGTAGAAAGAACACTCCCTTCAGATTTGAAAAAATGTGGCTAGCCCATCCTAAATTAAAAGAGAAGATTGAGGAATGGTGGAACTACACTATTGAAGGGGGAGAAATGTATAGAATGGCTAAGAAATTGAACGCAATTAAAAGCAATCTGAAAAGCTGGAATAAGAATGTGTTTGGGGATGGGATATTTTCCAATTGAAAGGGAATTTTCATAATGAAATTAAGGAAATCCAGGACACAATCCAGAAGGATGGTCTTTCAAAGGAAACAAAAACTAAGGAAAACAATCTTCTTGCAGATTATCATAACATTATTACCAAGCATGAATACTTCTAGAGACAGAGAGTTCTAGAGCTCTTTGGCTTAAGTCTGGGGACAAAAACACAAGATTCTTCCACATGATGACTATGAAACATAAAGCTATTAATAGGATTATGAATCTCCAATCTACAGTTAAGTCCATAAGGAAGGAGGAAGATATCATATCATAAATGCTAAGATACTTTTTAGAGTTGTTGGCTAAGGAAAATAATTTGAATAGATCTAATCAGGATGAAATTCTCTCAGCCATTCCCAAGTTGGTCGATGATCCTTCTAACAAAATGCTCCAAGCTATTCCCTTGAACAAGGAAATTAGGAATGCTATTTTTTCTTTTGAAGGGGAAAAATCTCCTGGCCCAGATGGATACCCTATGTTGTTCTTCCAGCAATTCTGGAATATAATTGGTCAACATGTGTAGGATGCAATAAAAGAATTATTTGGCACTAAATGTCTCCTCAGGGAACTCATTGCCACTTTATTAGTTCTTATTCCTAAAAAGCCAGGAGCTAACACTGTGGAAGAATTTAGACCTATTAGCTTGTGCAACTCTTTATACAAGATTATTTCTAAAGTTATTACTTCCAAACTACTTCAGTTTCTTCTAAATATTATCTCCCCCCAGCAAAATGGATTTGTTCCTGGGAGACAAATCCTCAATTCTATAATTGTGGCTCATGAGAATATCCATTCTCTAGAAAAGGCTAAAAAATAGGGCTTCATGATGAAACAGGATCTTTCTAAGGCTTATGATAGAGTCGATTGGCACTTCCTGCAGAAGGTTTTGTCCTCTTTTGGTTTTAACAAAGATGTTATCAAAATAATTATGCAACTTGTAACAACTGTTTCTTCTTTAGTCATTGTTAATGGGGGATCCTCTACTTTTTTTAAAACTACCAGAGGTCTGAGACAAGGAGATCATATCTCTCCTATACTATTTTCTATACTCGTTGAATGCCTTGGGAGGTACATCAATAAAATGGTGGAAAAAGGTGAAATAAGTGGTATCCAACCCTCTTCAGCTAGACTCATTTTCTCCCACAAGCAATTTGTCGATGATACTCTTATCATGGGAGAGTCGACTATTAAAGAAGCTAGAAATATGAAGAAAGGCATTTATATCTATATTGCGGCAACTGGACAGCTAGTCAATTGGACTAAGAGATCTATTTTCTTCATAAATACTCCAGAAGAAAATGTCAACTATTCTTGGTTGTACGATTGGGAAAATTCCTTCATCTTACTTGGGTTTACCTCTCTGCTCCAATCCTCTGGAAAGCTTCTGGCATACTCTTAAAGACATATATAACAATAAAATTTTTGGTTGGAAAGGGGCACTCCTTAGTAATGCAGGAAAGCTCCAATTATTGAAATATACTATTCAAAACCTCCTAGTTTATGCTATGAGCTTGTTTAAAATGCCCTACAAAATTGCTACTAAGATAGAGAAAATCCAAAAAAGATTTCTTTGGTCATGGGTTGAAGAAAAGAAAATATTTAGCCTTGTTTCTTGGGACAAAGTTTGCAAGCCCAAAAAGCTGGGAGGTCTTAGGTTGCAAACCATAAAAAACATAAATAAAGCCCTTCTGGAAAAACAAATTTGGAGGATTTATGGAGATCAAAAAGAATGGAACTGCATTATTAAAAGAAAATATCTCTTCCTCAATAATTCTTTGGAGGAATTTATAAGTGATGATAACAGTACTAATGGATCCTTCATTTGGAATAGTATTAAGTCAACCAAAGACCTGATTTTTAAAGGAAAAAGATGGAAGCTGGGAGATGGAAGTAGAATTGATTTATGGGATGATGAATGGATCCATTCAGTGCCTCTGTCCAAAAACCAAGAATGGAAGAAAATAATTGATAGGTGCAAATAATCTATTGGTACTAAAGCTATTGATTATTGCTAGGACAATAAATGGAAGAATCTGGGAGAAATCAATGTTAGCCTTATTTCCCTCCAGCATAAATTGCAGACCTGGTATATCAAAGATAATATCCAAGACTTGATTATTTGGAATCCTACAGCTGATGGCAAGTACACTATGGCTTCTTCCATCAAAATATTTACTGAAAGAGAGGAAAGGCCTCTTTTCTCCTTTGTGTGGTATAAAAATCTCATACCTAAAATCAACTTTTTCTATTGGCTTCTCATTCAAAAAAAACTGCTGACTCTTGATAATCTTACTAGAAGGGGGTTCAATATTGTTAATAGATGTAATCTTTGTTTTGAAAATTCTGAGTCTTGTGATCAGATCATGCTGCATTGTCCGTTCACTCGTAAATTCTAGGATATCATCTTTAGAAAATGGAATCTTTGTTGGTGTTTCCCCTCTGTTTGGAAGGATTTTGTTTCTCAATGGAGTTATCCACCTCAAAAATTTATTAACAAAAATATTTGGTACCTCATTCCTCCTCACTTTTTTTAGAGGATATGGAAAGAACACAACAATAGAATCTTCAGAGAAAATCAGTCTAGCCCTGAAGTGGTAGGAAACCAAATTTGCAGGGCGTTGGAAGAAAACTTTCTTTCATCAAAATCAGAGTCCAACTATAGTAAGAGTGAAAGTGACAGAAATGATAGAGTACCAAAATCTATCAATCAGAGGTCTATGGCTACTTGGAATTTTCACCCTAAAGACTGCGTTAAATCGAACTTCGATGGGGCTGCGAAGGGAAATCTAGGCATTGCTAGAGGAGGAGGCATAATAAGAGATTAGAATCATAATTGTGTTGGTGCAATTGCTTCTCCTTTGTGAACTCAATCTAACCATAGGGCTGAGGAAATGGCGGCTCTCAACATAATTTTTCTGGCGAAGGAACTGGGATGTAAGAAAGTATGGCTGGAGGGAGACTCTTTAAATATTATTAATAACATCAAAGGCAGAAGTAAGGCATCTTGGAAAATTGATCATTTAATTGTCAAAATTAAAGAATTGGCCTCAAACTTTACCTCCTTTCATGTCACTCATAATTATCAGGAAGCTAACCAAGTGGCGGATAGTCTTGCCAACCTTGGAGTTAAAAATGATGTCACTTGCAAGTGGCATGGAAATGATAAAATTAATGATGAGGTTAATTTATTCCTCAATTATGACTGGGTTAATCACAAGGTAGGTGAAATTAATCGAATTAATCATTTCAATTAATTTTGTTTCAATCTAGGGTATGGAAACAACGTCGTTCCATGTGAAGTGTCAAATTTATGATGACTTCCTTCAATTGCAAGCTTTTTATCTCTCTGTGCATTTGAAGGTCTATATGTGTCTTGGGCTGAATATTATCAAAAACCAGAATAGTGTGAGAGATTATACCAATATGGAGGAGAATGAGGAAATGGGAGGAGATCTGAAGAGAGAAGAACCTGCGGTCTGAAAATGGAGGAATGAAAAAGAGGTGTGGACCAAGCTCAAGAAGGGTAAAGTGCACATATAATTAAAATGTCTCCATGGAAACAATAAGGAGGTGATGAAAGCTTTTGTGAATAGTTGGGAGAACGGGATAGTGAACATTCTGGGCAAATCATTAACCCTCACTCTGGACCACCTTGCTGAGATTATGGGTCTCCCGTTGGAGGGAATGCATTTTTCAAAAGACAAAAAAGAAGGCAATAAAGCCTATAAAAATTTCCCCAACCCTAATGAGCAGCGGGCCATGCTCGTGAAGGGTGATCTGGACTATGTTATGTTTTCAAACATTAAGCATATATGGGTGTTTGTTAACAGGGCTATCATGGAGTACTTCATTCTTGAAGGTAGGTATTCAAAGGTTGACAATTACCATTTTGTTTTGGTTAACCATTTTTGTCATGAAATTAGGGTTTGCTTTCCCTATTATCTGTTAAGCTTGCTCAATCAGAGTATTATTGACCATAGAGTTAAATCTTCCCCTGTTTTACATGAGGGTCTAATTCTCTTGATTACGAACTATGTTAAAAACCACATTCCTAACCACATTCCTAAGAGTATTGAGAATGTTAAAAGGAAGAGCATGGAGCTGTCTACTAGAAAGAATCCTAGCAAAGAAAAAACCAAAAAAAGTCATAAAGGCCCTATTGCTGCTGATATCTCTTTGTCAATTTATGATGACATTGAAGGGATGAGAACTGATGATGAATAGGACATCAAGACTTTTGAGGATGAGGGTTTCACTGGGAATCCGAGCAATACTGATGATCTGGAGACTAATACTATCATTACCAACGAGCCTTTGGGTGGTAAAGGGGATATTGAGGATACCCAAAAGACAGATAGCAACATTGAAGAAATTGATAATATCATTGTTACCCACATTGATGACCGTAATGTCATTAATGATGGAGAGGAGAAAAAAACCAAGAAATTCAGGAGTCTAACAGGGATTCGGGGAACATTGAGGAAACTGAGATTAATACGGGCAATATTGAGAACAATGAGGAGAATATTGTTCCTGAAGAGGAAGCCGACAAAGTAGATAAGGATAAAATTGATAATAAGAAGGATGAGGATACCCAATATATCCCAAAAGGAGACTTTGAGGAGAGGAATGACCAGAACCTGAGGAGTCTGGATGACAAACTCCGTGAGAGAGAGGTCAAAGTAAAAAGAGTGGCTACTCAATCTTTCCTTCAAATGGCCAGAAATAAAGTTGAGAACAGCTATAATATTGATAAATAGATTCAGGATGACATGAAGAAGATTCAAGCTAATTACAAGAATCTGGAAGAAAGAAACTCTCTACTGGATGAAATTATGGACAAAATGCACAATGATGTGGTCATGTACCAACAAGGGAATGATGTGCTTGATAAGGTAAATAATATGGACAAAAATATTAGCACCATGGTTGAAAACAGGCTCAAAAAGATAACTGATAAGGTTAATAACAACAATTCTCTTCTCTAAAAAATAACTACTATCAGCGAAAAGGGAATGAAAAAATCTGTGGACAACCTGAAATCCCTGTATACCCTTCTGGAAGGTAACTACAATGATAAGGCTAAGAAGGAGGATGATGGCTCTTAGGATATTCATATATTGGGCCCAGGTACTAGGACCAGATCCAACACCAAAAAGAAAGCTGATGTTTATGTTTAGATTAAAGCTATCACCAAGTTGCGGGAATCGATCCAGAGCATGGAGCTGTAGATGGAAGAAGTCCAGATTCTGGAAGATCAGATGGATGTTGATTAGTTTCTGTGTTGGAATGTTTTGGCTACTAGAATTTTTTTGTTTCTATTTTGTTGGAAGTTTTTAGCTACTCGTTGTTTTTTTTTGTAATGAACTTTAGTGTTTAATCTGGGGTTTAGCCCTTTTTTGGCTTTTTGTCATGTTTGACAGTTCGTAGTTGTTTTGGTCCTTTCTTGTCTATCTTTTTGGTGCTTTATAAAGGGTTTTGGGGTCCCTTCAAAACCTATTGTTACCTTAATCAAAAACATAAAGAAATTATTAATATGCTACAAATATTATTCCTAATTAAAAATAATAATATACAATGTAATTACATTTAAATAATAATAATAAATTATGTTTTGTGGAGAATTAATTATTTAATCACACAAAAAATGAGAAGAAAAGAAAGAAATGATATATATATATATATATATATATATATATATATATATACTTAACTTGGGAAAAGAAAAACAAAGAAAATAAAAAATTGTGCATTTTTTTGGCAGTTTTTTGTTTTCCTTTTTTTGGGTTTTGGGTGTTCGTTGGGGTCCTTCTTTTTGTTCATAGCAGGCTATCTATGTTTGTATGGGCTTATGATTCTTATCTCTAGTAATCTATTGTAAAAGGTTTCAGGGTCCTTTCAAAACCTATTTTTACCTTAATTAAAAACTCGGGAAAAGAAAATAAATAAATAAATAATATTTATTTATTTAATATTAAAAGAAGAAAGAGAAAGGAAATTGTGTATTTCTTTCTTTCAAAATTAAATAAATAAGTAAATTGATTTTATTTTAAAAAAATAAGAAGAAAAACAAAGAAAATAAATTCTTTATCTTTTTTTTAGGTTTAAATTTTTTAGGAAATTGTCTTAGAAACCCTAGTTAAGTAGTTTTTATTTATGAGAGGATTTTGGTCATTTTTTAAGAAGGGAGGACAAAGAGTTTTCATAACACAATTTTTAGGAGACAGGTTACAGGTTTTACATGGAGATGTTCAAGTTAAAGAATATATGTTTTTAAAGCTTGGGAGTGAAGTCTGCTTTTTGGTTCTTCTTCTTCTTCTTCTTAGCAAGTCTACCTCGCGTTCTCAAGGTAGGAGTTTCTGAGTCTTTTTGCATTTTTTGTTGGAAAGGTTGTTTTCTCTGTGCTTTCCTGATTGTCATTTTATTTTGAGTTAAGGTTCTTTTTATTTCTATAATAATTTATACAAATGATTAGGGCGTTCTTGTGAGTTATGCATATGGCATTTCTGGTATTCTGTGAGAATTTGTATGGAAACCCTAGGAGAGAATGATTTAAAAAGGATACATATGTGTTGTATATCTATTAAGGTTTTACCAAATTGTACAAATTTAGTGTCATAAGTTTCAGTTGTATAGAGGAATCATTTATTATGAACTATGTGTATTGTAGATACCTGTATGTAAGGATATGGGTTTGAAAACATACGCTTTTGGATTAGGGTTGTGAAGAGTCAGGGTAGGGAATAATTTTTATTTTAGACATCACCATAAAAATATAAAAACAAGTTAAGATATCCATTTTTGTTTTATTTAACATATATCAAAATAAAATAGGGTTCCTTTGAACGAAAATGGTCAAATATTGGTTGTTATAATGAAATTATGCTTATTTGAGCTTGATTTTTCAATCAAAGTCTGATGAACATTCATCCATAAAATTTTATAAATAAATAATTATGAAAATCTCTTGGGTTAGAGTTTAAATAATGTTTTTTATGAATATTTTCACTTATTTTTATGACGATCCACCGGTGCAAAACAAAGTTATGGTCTTTTTACCAAACTTGTAACCTTCATTCCTGAAGGGTTGTTAGAGATATTTACTTTTTACACCATTTAAATGACCTTATATTTAGGACTGGAAAGAATGAAAAAAAATGTGAAATTAAATTATCTTTCTATCAATATAAGTTGCAGATCCGTGTCATTTCATATGAGATTATACTGTTTAAATTATCAGCATAGAGGAAATACACAAAATCTCACTGTTACAAAGTGAAAATTGTTAATAAGTCTTATTAATTAAAAAATAATCAATTTGATAATTATTAAATAATTAATATGAATGACCTAATCAATTTATAATTTAATTTTAAAGATCACAGAGATTCACTAAAACACCATATATGTTCCATGTGTGTACTTTATGTTATTAACTAAGTCATTTATGACTTAAGAGTATTTTAATAAATATAATGATGTTATATAAATGGAGTTAGATAATATGTCAACTGCATGCATGCCTTATCTCACGTGATCTTGGTGTTGTTAAGTTTCAGTGTGGGTAGGTTGTTACCCTAGGTGGGTTTTGTCTTCGGACTTGTACTATCTTATGATTTTATGCCTTTTTGCTCTTTGGGTTTCATATTGGGGAGAAATTTTAACCATTTTCATGTCTCGATTGGTTCTTGTATGGTTGTATTACATTGGTTTCTTATGTTGTGTGTTCTATGAGTCTCTGATCATTATGTTATTTAACCATGAAAAGGTGACGATCACTATTATTTGAGTCCTAATTATCTTGGTCACCTTGTTTCTATTTTTGTGATGGTTATATATTATGATTGTTGATCCTTGTGGATTATGTTACTCCATGTTTGGAGATAGGTTCTATTGATATTTTATGATCATTGATCTTGTGATGTATTGTTAGAATGAATTTAGAATAACTGAGAGGGGAGGGGTGAATCAGTTATCCTCGGGTCTAGATGTAGCAAATAAAACTTTTTGTATTTCAGATCTACTCGGTAGCAGTAGCATATGTCAACAACTTAACCATGTCATTTAGTGTTTAATGTAATTAGCTTGTAGAAACACAACAGTAAAAAAAACCATAAGCATTCACACAAGTTGACACAAGTATTTAACATGGAAACCCAATATGGGAAAAACCACCAGTAACATGCTACCAAGTTTCACTCTTCTGAAGTGAGCTCTGTGAGGA
>MU228082.1:3196803-3228038 GCA_018584345.1 Thuja plicata
ACATGCAACTTTCTGCTTCTGTGTTCAGCCTTCTCTGCTAGGTCATGCCAATCAGTAAATCAACTATGCAATCCTCTTGCATACACACATGTACACCAATCAGTACATCCACCACCACATCCACACTACAAAGAATAACCCCTTAATTTTATCATATACCTCTCTGTCTAGGTCAGATAAATCTTTGCCGCTTAATCAAGATCGTAGTTCATAGGTTAGGTCAGATCCAACGGATCATTCCATCATTACATTACATTACTTCTCCAAAGAAGTCTCTAATTAAATCTTGAATCTATGCATTAATTACGGTTACCCATGCATTAAATGACATGGATCAATCTTTAATTAACTTTACATATCCCAATAAAATTAACTACGTCGGCCAGAGATCTCAAAACTCATCATTATTCCAAATACTGTAAGTCGGCCAACATCATTGTTTCCACTCAAAAATTTCACTGGTGCTTGGCACTGAACAAAATTACTCATCACAAACAACTTTGCTCGGCATCAAACCAAACTTGCTCGGCACAAGCCAGACTTGCTCGGCACAAAACAACCATAAAAACTATCTTTGAAAGATAAACAACTAATTACTTTGCCAGAGTGCCAACTGATCAAGTACCCTTTTATTTGCCTTAACTCAACCATTCACTTGGTCTTCTTGTTAAATCTTCTTCATCAATCAATAGATATGGTACTCAAACAAATAAAAATAGTCTCACCAGTTAAGGTTTGACATCAATGACCAAATAACAATTGCTTGCATTTTCACTTTTCAACATGTATATGAGTATTGGTATTGGTTATTGAGATGTCCAGTATGGGATGAACAGTCTAAATCCTTGTATAGGATGTATTGTTCTTTCTATGCTCTAGCACTTTCATTGGCAATTTCCATGACTTAATTCTTTATGAGAAGTCTTTTATGGTTTTGTCTTTGTCTTCTTTTTGGTCATGTGAATGAGATAATTAGGGTAGGTTATCTAGGAGTGTAGAGGGGAAGTGACATGCAATGGGGTTCAGGGCCCTAAGAGGCTACTAGGGTAACTCATTGTAAGTTGACCTAATAAGTTATAATTAAATGAAATTAATTAAGAGAAAATATTAATAAGATAAATATGTGTATCGCCCATGCCTTGAGTGCTAGTACAGGCTAAGGATGGGAGTGTGAGAAGATGCTTGATCGAGGTCTTGCATGGTTAGAATATTTCTTTGTATGAAAGGATTACTAAGCCACATAGAGTCACTTGGGGGCTAGGGTCCAAAGGGGCTACTAGAGAAACTCAAGGGTAGACTTATGTGATGACACTTCCCTCTATGTGTTCTAGGTTCCTACATGAGTATTTGGTACACTTTCTTTGTCTCTTGATCTTTCATACTTTTAACCTTGAAATCTTATTGTTACATTTTGATCTAGTGTACCTTTGCATTAGTCTTGCTTGTTTGATTTTTTCATGTGTGTGTGGGCCTTTTTTTATCTCCTCATCATGGTGGGAGTGGACCTTTGGTTGCATGAGGTCAGGTGGTAGTGATTCTTATTTCCATTAATATCTGGCGTTCGTGACTTTTTCTTGGATGATCCTTGTTGCAGTTGTATCTTCTTGTTCTTCATTTTTGGGGCCTTGCTCTTATCTTTTTTATGATGTATACTTGTATCACCGTATTATTTGTGATATTCTTGGATAATGTATTGTACTTTATATTAATTTTTATTACACATCATGTGACTTGTGCAGTGGATGTTGGTTCTTTATGTATACCTTATGATATCAGTTGTATCTAGGTCTCATTTATGAGATGATGTTATTGTTATTAATTTTTATTATATGGAGATTGTATATTTTTTATTGTATTTAGTAGATTAGTTAACTTACGTAATTCTACATCATAGAACCCTCAAGATTTGTAATCTGTAAATGAGTTACATTCATGAGTATGTAATGTATTATGTTATATTGCTTCCACATTGTTATTCTTTATCAATTGTAAACTCTTAAAAAAATCATTCTGTAAACTTAGTAACATGTTTTAGGTTAACTTCCCCTAGGTTCCCTAGTGGGGCATTACACTTGGTATCAGAGCCCGAGTTTCTACACTTCCAAGAACTCTGGGATTTTGTACGCCCATTAGGTGTTTAGTTGTTGACCATTGTAACTTATAACCTTTAGGTAAGAATTTGCAAGATGTTTAGTTACAATTGTATTTGATGCATCTTACCTCAGTGACTGTCTATTGTATTTGGGTACATTCTCTAATGCATCTAGGATGTTGTATTCTTAGGTGTCATGAAGCGGTTACTCCCTTGAGTGTGGTTAATACTTGTCACTTTGTTATGTGTGATATTTTATGATTCATTATTTATTTTAGTTTTTGATGATTTGTTCGTGTTGTGTTTGGACTAGCATTAAAGTTTTGAACTTTCTTATGCTTGGACTAGTCATCTTATTTTGTTTTCGCTATCTATTTTGTGACACTGGTCACACTTCACTTACTGTTGAATTACCATGCTACATTTTATTATTTATTGCTCGACTTGTTATTCCCTTTTTTGGGAGTTTTCTTTCTTTTTTATGATGAATATTCAAAAAATTTGATGTTGCTAGCTCAGTTTAGTGATGAATGTTGTTTCTATCATGTTTATTATGGACCTCTGATAGAATGTGTAAGGGAGGACATTGCAGAGAATGGTACTAGGGTATTTTATCATAGTAGGCCAATTGGGTCAAAGACCTGAGTCCCCAATTAAATTATGCATTAGATTCATAAGAGAACCATTATAGCACCTTTATGTAAATGTTGTAATCTTTATTTATTTTTTGGCTTTCAGGAGTAAGCCTAATTTTAAGGGGGTGTATGTAGTGCCCAACCATAATTTATGTTACAGTATTGATGCCAGAATATTTTGGTTATTTTCATGATGATTAGGTATATATTATGATGATTTTACTGACCTCATACTTGCATGTGTATGGTTAGCATATATGTTTTATATTTTTGTTTGACATGTCTATCTTACATTTCTGTACGATGTGTTTGATGTGGTAGAGGACGAAGACGTAGTTACTTGCATTGTGAGAACCACACAATCGACTGATCCCTATCATTGTTTTCTCTATATATTATGTACATGCTCAACTTTGTGATGTAGGTTTGCAGGTACCAGGCATCGACCTCCTTGAATTGCTAGCATGAGTGTTCCCTATCGCATTATCTCAGTGGTAAGAGAAGGGAGATAATATTCATGCCTAAATCCTAGCATAAGCCCTCATTTTTCCTAAAATAGTGGACAAGTATCTGGTTGACTACCTTCTCTGAATTCGTCGAGGTGATGTGAATTTGTGAACCCTTGTTTGAGCATGTTTATGTTGTGTCTTTTTTGCATTTCAATTTGGTCAGATTTTAGTATGCACGTATTAAGGTCAATGTGGTATTTTGTCGTGATGTAAGTAAAAGAGTAATAAAGGTTAATTATAAAGTTTAAATAATTGAACCTTCTAAGAATAATAAAATATTAAATATATAGATATTTAATTAATAAGGATTAATTAGATACATGTATTTATTAAAAGGGATTTAATTAAAAGTCTAAAGATAAAGTTTGAGGATTTAATTAAATATTATATATAAATAGAAATTAAAAGGTATATTTAATATTAATAAATTATTAATATGCTACAAATATTATTCCTAATTAAAATAATAATATGCAATGTAATTGCATTTAAATAATAATTATAAATTAAGTTTTAATTGTAATTAAAATTTGAGTTTTGTTGAGAATTAATTATTTAATCACAAAAAAAAAGAGAAGAAAAGAAAGAAAGGATTTTTATATATTTGAATATATATATAATAATTTATTTGGGAAAAGAAAATAAATAAATAAATAATATTTATTTATTTAATATTAAAAGAAGAAAGAGAAAGGAAATTATGTATTTCTTTCTTTTAAAAATAAATAAATAAATAAATTGATTTTATTTATAAAAAAATAAGAAGAAAAACAAAGAAAACAATTCTTTTATCTTCTTTTTTCAGGGTTAAGTTTTTTAAAAAGTTTTCCTAGAAACCCTAGTTAAATAGTTTTTATTTATCTGAGGATTTTGGTCATTTTTCAAGAAGGGAGGACAAAGAGTTTTCATAACACAAGTTTTAGGAGACGGGTTACAGGTTTTGCATGGAGATGTTTAAGTTAAAGAATAATTTTTTTTAAGCTTGGGAGTGTATTCTACTTTTTGGTTCTTCTTCTTCTTCTTCTTCTTCTTCTTAGCAAGTCTACCTCATGTTCTCAAGGTAGGAGTGATGACATTAATTTTCCATTAGTATGCAAACTACACTTTTGGTAAGCATACACCGAAAGACAGGACAAGAGCAAACTGAAGATCAGATAGAAAGAGATCATCGAAGATGACTAAGTGCAAAGAGAACCGACGACACAACTTAGTGTGTAAATAAAAAATGCAATGATAGAAAGATAAAAAGGAACCCGACATGTACGATATAGTGCATACCGACAAAATATTTAAAGTGCAACCGACAGAACAAAACTGAAGGACAGTCAAAACACAACCGACAGACAGAAACCAAAAGTCATTTATAGCCCGCAAAAAGTGGATCTGACTTCCACGTTAGTTAAAGCAAAGCTTATTCTATTTATAGGATTTTTTTTTTTAATCCATTTCTTTAGGGACAAGGAACATGAATGTAAGTGCTTTAATCAGTCTAACTGATTTAAAACACATAGACTAGGAGATCTAGGTACAAGTTGTTAACCTAATCTTAGAGTTAACATTATTTTTCTCAAAACTTGATGATATCAATCCATCTATAAATAGATGTTGCAACCATTCATATACATGGATGAAAAAAGATGAAAAGAGAGAGGAGAACATGAATGAAACATACAAGCACATCTATGGATCAGATTGAGAGTTTCAAGAACAAGAATAGCAAAAGGTGAATTTGGTTATCAGAACCAAGAACAGAGGATACCGAGAATTAGAGGTATTATTCAATCACAATTAGGTGATAATATTTTTCATGTAAACTAAATTGGATCTGTATCAGCAATAGGAGATTGCATTTACCAAGTCAATTTTTAATTTGATATCATTCTAACAAGTGGAGCAAAGTGTAAAAATCCTTTCAAGGAAGGTGGATTTAACAGTCCAACAACAAATCTCTTAACCAAGTGCACACTCAATAGTGTTGCTAAAGCTCTTAATGTAGTAGACTTTAATAGGTCTCCAACGATACTCTTAACAGGGTAGATCATCAAAAGTGATCAAATTGTAAGCCTTAATCGGCCCCTTCCAATCTGCAGATAGTGAAGATTTTGTGGGTGTCATCCCCACCGCATTTTTTACTTCCTAACAGGAGTTTTCTACGATATCATATCTTGTGTTATGTGTCAATTCACTTTCATGAATGTTTCTATGAATTTTCACATGTATGTTAATGTTATGAATTGATATAACTCACATTAAGATAGTATAGATTAGATTGAATGGATATACAATTGATTACAAAGGTTAATTGATTAAAGGATACAAAAGTTTTAGAGGTACTAATTCACCCCTCCCCTCTTAGTACATACTTCCCATTAATCCCAATAATTGGTATCAGAGCTAAGTCTCTTCTTGGAAATCTTAAAGGCTTAATAGAAAAGATCATACAATGGCGAAGTACAAACTTGATAAAAATATTGAGAATAAGAAGCTTGAAATTCAAATGTTCTATGAACGGTATAAAGAAGATAGAATCAATATGAGACTAATGCTATATGAAAGAAAGAATATGGCATCTCATTGTAATGAGATAGATTATCATGAGGAGGAGATACCAGATAGGATCAACTACAAGAAAAGCATCAGATACATCAGAAGAAAGAATCACAAACCTAGCTGAAATCAATCTATATATGGCTGGACAAGTTAAATCTTTGCAAATAGTTCAAGAGACACATATGTTAAGGATGATTGATGTCATGAACAATGCTAGACAAGCTGAGAAAGAAAGAACACTAGCTATTGATGATAGAAGAAAGATCACAAAAAAGCTACAAGAAAAAGAGTCTGAAATACAAAGACTTACTGAGCATCACCATGAGATAATAAATCAGATTATTCTTATGAGTCAAGAGGCAAATAGAAAAAATGTTGAACTCATTGAAAGAATAGAAGCTATCGATGAACTAAGGGATGAGAATGAAAAGTTAAAATATGAAATAAGAATTCAGAAGCAGTATAATGAAATTATCAAGAAAGATGAAGAAAGTAATAAAAGAATAGATGATTTTCTTGAAGGACCACAAAGAGTCAACAACAATACCGGTCAGGGTTTTACCGAGAATGGAGAATCATCAAATCAAACTGATCCAAAGAATGTCTACATAAATCCAAGACCAAGTGTTATGCCTTGCATACCCATCCCTACATTTTGTAGGCAAAATGTTGGGTCCCCCTTTTCGCTTTGGCTCTTTCCTTTGGTTTCATGTTTTTCTTTGTTTTCTCTCTGGGCTTTGCTTCCGTGAGGTTTGTCTTTCTCTTTTCTTTTTCCTTCTTGTGTCTTCAGGACCCGGTCCCAAAGTTTCATTTTTTCTTTTGAGAGACAGATTCTAGACTCTGGGATTCTTTGCCATCATGTCTTCTTTTTTGAAGAGATGTGGCCGCATGGAATCCCCGGGCCCGAAGTCCAGAGGTTTGCTTGTCCCAGAGTTTGCAGAAAGAATGCAACCCATTTTTATCCTAAGGGTATAAATAAAAGTTACTTGTCATTTTCACATTTACCGTGATCAAATACTTAGAGCACTTGGAGTGATTTCAAAGGTGATTAAGGAGATTAAACAGCAAATTACTCCCTATTTTTAGTGGTTAATTGAACGGTTATTTGCAGTGCTTGTTCGTGGTCATTTGAAGGTGAACTTGGTGTTGAGAACCTCCCGTGCTTGTCTTTCCACTTCCTCCATGTTTCTAGGTATGCCTTCGGCTTTTCCCTCTCTGGTTTCTGGTTTTCTTGTTTTTCCTGGTCATTTTTACTTTGTTTCCTTTGTTTTGTTTCCTCTTCTCATTTCTGGTTTTTCTTTCCATCGCCTCCCGTTGGTGGGTTGGCTCTGCCAGGGGGTTGTCCACCCTCTATGCAGTTGTAATTTAGGTGTAAATGCCTTGTGCATTTTGGTAGGTTTCTGTGTGAGTGCCCCAGTGAGTTTCTGTATAGATTATACATTGTGTAAATGTATGTTTGTGTCTGTATATATGCTTATTTTCTGTCGTCTATGAGTCGTGCTTTGGCCCTCGCCTGCGCTTCGGCTTTGTATATTTCTTGTATATTTTGTACTCTACCCAGTGGCAAGCTTGTCGTGCTCCATGTGTTGAGAATCCCAAATGTGGAGCTCATCCAAGAAAGTTGGCTGCTTGGTTCAAATTCAGCACCTCGCCGGTTTGACCATGGCAATTTTCTCTCTCCTCTATCAAGTCAGTCTTAATGACGAGTTAAGTCTCCCACACATGCATTCAAGTCTAGCCCAAGTGGCATTTTTTTCCTCGCATGTTCGAATAGTTATCGGCATAAATGCCATAACTCCCATTACTACATGACCACATGACACCCCCATGTCAGCATAATATAGCTCATTTTTGGTCCTGTCAGTAACGGTTAGTTTTTTGGACTCCGGGTCCCAGGTCTTCATTTGGCCCTTTGTTTCTTTTTTTTCACAAGTGTTGGAATCCCCAGAGGTCAAATTCCTAAGTTGCTCTTATTACATATGTATCTTTTTAGGGTTTTGACATGAGCTAACAATTCTTTTAGGAATAGGTGTGACATGATGGTAAGATCTCCAGAATATGAAATAATTCTTTGTTTTATATAGATACTGATGGTCATCTTGCTTTGTAGGTTGCCAAAATACCACTCATCAATAATGTTGGAAGCTTCTGCATCATCTCAACCCAGGAGTCCAGATCTCCCCACCATTGCTACCACTCGGGTAGCTGTCAAAACAAAGGCTAAGAAGGCCCTCAAAAAACTCCCGCTGACAATGAAATATCTGAAGGGAGACACCATTGCGAGATCAAAGATCGATTCCAAACTTCAACTGATCACCGACACTAGTGTCAGAACATGGGCCGAAATGCAAGCACTGGTTAAAATTATGTTTATTCAATGAATGGACAGAGATCCATTGGCCATCAATGTGGGAAATTATGGGATCCTCAAAGCTACTTGCTTCCCCTACTTTGTGCAAGCCCCAGAACTCATTCTCACTGTGACAGGACATTACAATATCATCATACTTGTCACCCCAGTCCCAACCGGATATCCAATGCCTATGGTGTCTCTAGATACCATAACTTTTCAGGAAGGACTGGGGGTTCCCTAATTTGATGATGTAGCTATCCTCACCTGGGTGCTGGCCTTGGAGGAGTTTCAAAAGTTAGAACACATGGCCCGAAAGTACCTCAACAACAAATGGCTTTAGGTGCCAAGGAAAAACTTCAGGAAGATGAAGCTTGAAATCCCCCAGACCGAATTCAAAGAAAGCATATAGATGGGGATTATTGCACTATGTAGGGTCTTTGGACAACCCCATGCCCAGGAATTCTTGGCATGGATGTACTATTTCCTATTGGGCATCTCCTCTACTGAGAAGAACTTTGATTGGGTCACCATTATTGCAAATCATGTGGACTCCCAATTTCTCCAGGTCACCAAATACTCCAAATTCTACATGACATCTTATGTTCTTTGGGCTCTAGCACAACAAAACCCCATCACAAATGGGTTTCTTATAGTGGGTGTACTTGGGATTGGCCCGAGCCAGAATGCTCCCTGGGATTATTTCCCACAGATCCAATGGGAGGCTAGTTTTCTCAGCTTTTGTTGGGTGAACGATGCCTTCATCTACTACAACCTCCTCACACCTACTTGAGATGTTAGATACCAGCTCTCCAAGGAGGCAATGGACTTGGTTAGAACTTATAGCCATTATTATATTCAATTTCAATAGCATACCTACATTCGGGTGACCGGCTTCCCTAGAAAACCCTATTTATTGCCCAAGCATTGAGGGGATAAAATAATTCTTTTAGAATATTGCAGGAAGATCCTGGACCTATACACCCTCTTCACAGTGAATAAGGTGAAAAACTTCCCATTCCCAATCACTTATTGGAATTACTCTTGCATTCTGGCCACGAAAAAAAGGGTAGACAATGAGCTCAAAAGTTTGGGACTATCAGAGTTTTATCTGGAGCGGAAGAATTTTGATCCGCTAGGAAAAATAGCAATATCACTTCCCCAGGCATCAGAGCCCCATGAATATCACATGGAGGAATTTAAGGAAGACTTCCAGGATAACTTCAAATTCTAGAACTGGCATTTTGTCCGAATGACAATGGGAATGATGAAGAGGCTCAAGCTTCGGAAGTTCCCGGATGATTTTTCAGATACTAGGTCCACAGTAGACCCACAATACAAAGAAAAGGGGGTAGATAAAATGGCCCTCCCTCTGATAGATTTGGATACACAAGAGGGGCCAACAGTAGAGGACCTCACCCATGATGTGATCGAGTGCAGTCACACATATTATAAGAAGGCATGCCCAAGGAGTACACATAAATTTGATCTGTTTGTGCGGGGTTCAACTTTTAGGGTCAAAACCTCCTCGCAAGGCAAGGATAGAGGAAAGATGAAAGTAGGTACCCTGTCTCAAGTCCCAGCCGCCACTCCCATAGTGGAACAAATGCAGTAAATGTTGGCCGCCTCCCAACAAATGAAAGAGAAGTTAATCACTCAGTTGGCCAATCTAGCCATTATGACCAGACCTATCCACCCTCCCACTTCCCCTTCACTTGCAGCATTAATGGTTTGAGTAATAGGGACTGGGGTGGAGGAAGGGCAGGAAGCCATGTTGGATGCAAGGCCCCCATTGGTAACAAGAAGGAAAAAGAAGAAGACAACTAATCCTCAGCCAAAGGTGGAGCCAGAGCTCAAGATGCCTAGCAACCCTAAAATACAGATTGTCTCCTCAGACTCTCCAAAGCCAGATAATCAACCTAAGAATCCCTTGGAGACCTCCCTTCTATGTGATGATTTTGATGACATATTTGGGATGAATGAACTGGTGAACTTACAAGGGGATATTGGGAAGGTTGTAGAAGAAATTACCGCCCAAGAGGAAGTGGTGATCCCTCTCGAGAAGAAAACCCCAGAGAAAGAAGCTGCCCAAGAAAAGGAAGTCTGGGTAGAACTAGGAAAGGAGCCTGAACAAATGAACATCTTCAACATCCCAGAGATACATGTTGCAAGCACCATGGAGGATAGGAAAATATAGGATGAGCAACCGACATCAGCCGAGGGAACCGGACCTACGGGAACAACTGTAACCTCAACTACCATGCTCCAAACATCGTCTCTAAAGAAGGAAACATTTGGTGAGGTGGTTTTAGTGGTCAAATTGTTAAACTTTGGCCAGATACCTCACCCACCTTTGAAAAATATTTCAAAAGAAGAAAACAACCTGACATATAAGGCCGAGGAAAAATCGCAGCAACAGTAGCAAGATGAGGGATAGAACCCCGGGAATACAAATGTAGGGTCCGACACTGCTAAGGACATGGACAACAGAGAAGATGACACTAATTCCACTAAGGTGGATGATGTCGGTGGTCCTAAAGATATAGGAAAAGACTCCAAAGAGGCTCAAAATATAGGGGATACACCACAGAAACCTCAGAGGGGACTCGCAAGATCAAACTTTTGTGGCAAGGCCACCCCTACCACCACAATGGCTGGTGGAATCAAGACAAAGGAAGGCCCCAGAACCAGCCAAGGCCCATCTCTCCTTGGTAGAAATGATGGTGCAAGCAAAAAATCACCCCAAGGCAAAGAAAGCCCGGATAGTCCATACCCTCCAGACTGGGTCGGGCGGAGATACGGTTGCAGTAATTACAACACCTTCCCTAGATGTAGATGAGGTGATGACCAAGGCCGAAGAGTACACAATCACAAAGATACTTCTGGGGAAGAGGGGAAAGTAGGGTGAGTTAGACCTACTAAAAGAAGCGGCCAAGGCGGTAGAATCCTGCTATGAAAAGGAAGCCCAGAATTTCAGGGAAAAAAAGGATAAAAATACAAATATTGTCAGACTTCTGACAGAGCTTTCCCAACCCATCAATTTCATTCCTCTAGAAGCTTCCTCATTTGGAGCACCACTCCCACAGGCTGATATTGACGTGCTCAGAAGTATGAAAAGGAAAGCGCAGGAAACTGATGATTGGGTAGCTGAATAGGTAGGAAATGTTTAGCATTTCCTAGTGACGACTCTCTCAGACCTATACACCACCAGAAATGTTATACATCAGGCGAAGACTACTATTACTATCTAGGATGGAGAGGTTGAGAAGTATGAGGCTTGGGTTGGTGAGTTAGGAGAACTCATGAGCATCAAAGAGGAAATTATCTCTGAAGCTAGAATTTTGGGAGAGGAGTCTTTTGATTTTGTCCAGACCCAGCACTCCAGACTTGACCTCACATTGGAGGTAACCAAGCAACTGGTAGGGGCCCTGCGGGACAAGTTGCTCGAGATTGATTGTTCTTTGAATTTATATAAGGAATTCATTACAAGGGTTTTAGGAGTTGATCCCTTTAGTACTGAGACATGTATTCCAGAGGAGTATGTCGTAGGGAAATTTGATGAGCTGATGGAAGCTTGATACCAGTCCCTGGAAAGAATTGATGGAGCAGAATGTCCCGTATATCTCACATGGTGCTCTGGGGCCACGATGCTACAAAGATGGCCATTGAATTCAAGGCAAAAACTCTGAATCTGGGTGAACAGGTGGAGGTAGCTAAATACCACCGGGAAAGCCTCAAGATCATTGATGAAGATGGAATAACCCAGCTCCTGGAAACGTTCAATAACACCAAGGAGAAATAAGGTCCTTTGGAGTCTGGAGAATTTTCACCAACAACACATTTTTGTATTCATTATTCTTTCAGAGCATAAGCTCCCAGATCTTAGAGTTCCAGATCTATAGTTTTACATTCTTTTGACGATCCACATCCCAGTTCTCTAGAGCCAACCGGTCATTGTCAGATAGTTAATAAGGGTTTCAGGAAGTGGATGACCCCAACAAGGCATGTCAGTTCAAGGAAGGTGGTCTTCCCAAGGTGCCGCTCTAGCATAACACTTGGTGCATCAGAGACAGTAGGCCACTTTTCTATTAATGAGGCATGTAGCCTCAATCCCCAGGGGATCGGATTTCTTCTATTCTCCCTTTGGCTCTCTTCTCAAGGTTGATTCTTCCATACCTCCTTTCTTGTCTCATTCTTCTAACATGTCAAACCTCTATTCTTTTCGAGGTTTTTGTACCATGGTGCAGGTAGTACCGGCCATCGAAAGTTGTATTTTATTGATTGAGTGTAAAATGAAGTTAGGTTAAGTTTTAGGGCAAACATGGGTATAAATAACAAGTCTGACCTCATTCCAGAGGTCAGCAAAATTGATGATTTTGTAGTCCATAGCTATAGCATTTTTTATTTTTTATTTTCCAGTAGTTGTAGAGCTAAATGCTCCTTAGTTCTTATAAGTTCTCAGTAGATAGATTCTCCCTTGGAGCCATTATTGTACACACCAGTACTCGCTGGAAACCTGTTAATGAAGAAGGAAGAGTTCTAGCAATGAAGTTGTTAGTGTTCTGATTTCTAGTTAACGTTATTTCATGTTGTATGTTTCTTATGTCCCTTTCTCTAATGTTTTAAGTAGATTAACAACCTTATTTTCCCCTCACTATTGAATGTGTATGAACTGATGGCTCTGTATGCATTCAGTATTTTAGTGTAGCATGTTAGAGCATGGTTGATGTTTAAACATATTTGCATGACTATAGATAGATGGAATACTTCTAACCCTAGCCTATATTTTGAAGTTTATTTGGTTAACTAATGAATGCTTATAGGAAACCCCACTTACCTAAATCCCCGGAGAAGACGATCTAAGATAACCAGCTATCCCCTGAATAAAATAGTCACACTCCCAACTAAGCTCTTGCACCGTCGAGACCCAACTCTCACATGATTGAAGGCCTAGATAATTTATTCCCTGAACAACCTTTACATGCAAAGTTGGTCGATACCCCGATACCCGGTGACAACTTACATCTATTGGCAGACCAGGTCACAAAGTCGTGTCAATAGAAATTGGCTCTAGAAGGAGGGAATGAGCTCATCCCCTTCTAAGGATTTAGATTTTACACCACCTGAGGGTTCCCCAAGCCATAGTTTTAGGAAATAGACCTTTAGTGGGATTGGATCATTTTCACCCACCTGATTTGAAAGAATCCTTAGATCAGCCCCTAATCCTAAAAGGTTTGTTGAACTCGAGCCTCCCGCTTGAAAGAAGTGGACCCCAAAAGCCAAGCCAGCCAACATTGTCTAGGGATCTACTACATCCTAGAATACCCAAGTCTCCTAGACAACCCCAGGGATTAACACTCAGCCTAGCCAAAATCCAACACCCCTGATGGCTACATGCTTCAGTAACACTAGGTCCCCGATGGGACAGTTTTTGAGTGCAACAAATAATCTTCCTGCACACCCAGAAAAGATATGCCCCCAATATGAGCACTTAAGCTCATGAAACATAGAAGATAATCTATATGCATACAAAGATTCCATGAACTGACATCAGATCCAACATCAAGACGTCGTGACCTGGATGTTCCCTCTGTCCTTGGGATAGAACAAGCTGAACTAGTACCTTAACCTGCCTGCCAACTCCATCAATAGTTGGCAGGACATGGAAGATGCCTTCTTGTCTGCCTTTCGCATACATATGGACCTAGTGTGGTCCCACAGCTAGTTCATCTCCATCAGGAAGGAACCAAATGAGCTCCTTTCAACATTCAACCATCAGTTCCAATGCCCCTTGAAGCGGTGCACGGGTCCTTTCATCCCATCCCTGGAAGTGACCATCCAGACATACCTGAATGAAATGGACCCTTTCATTGCCACTCTCCTATGGAGAACTACTACCTCCACTGACTGGGATACTCTGGCAAAGATCTACAACCTAGCCTTGGAGTTGTCCCGTGGTCTGAACAAATCCCTGGGTGGGATTGGGCAGAGCATGCCTTTCAACATGATACCTGATGAAACTTCTTACACCAGGGGATACAACCCCAATCAGGAAATGGGTGCCCCTATGATGGAAATGAATCCCCCACCACCATTGATAGACCAACAAGCCTGATACATATGCCCATCACAAGCCCAGACAATACTGGGTCTAGAATTCATTCCCTGGAACCAGCCGCAACAAACGCAACAACCACAGACACAACCTTTCAGAGTGCCTTTCTTCTAGTCATCCGCATCTGGGGGACTACCTCCCTTGACTCTAGTAGTTTTTTTCATCTTCCCTAGGAACCAACAACAACAACTGTCACATTATGATGCAAACACCCAGTTGTTCGTCGAGGTTGAATCCCTTTGGTGACTATTGTTCTCACTGACTGTGGACATGGGACAGCTGAAGGCAGGGTCTCTTGAGCCCCACAACACCAATTCCCAGAGAGGGAATGTCTTCTCTAGCCAACAAAATAAAAACACCAGAGGAAGAAATTACAATAACGGGCCTCGGCCGAACCAACAGCAATGGAACAACAATGCTAACACCAGAGGTCCTCCTCTGAACCAAAACACCAATCAGGGTAGTGTTGGACCTTCCCATTTCATGCCAATCACAGAAATCTAGCCCCTGACTAACTGGTGCATATTTCATCACATTGGATCTCATTCTAAGGTGAACTATTCCATGCTGGAGAAGGTCATCATGATCTCCCAGCTAGACAAACAACAAACTACTGATCCTACTCCCCCGAAACCTCCCATACAAGAGCCCACTCACAATTCCTTTTCCTGTGACACCATCTTCTTTGGAGCAGACAAGGAAGACAAAGAAGAACCCAAATTGTAGGGTTCTTTAATGAATCTATTCTATCCTTTGAGGCCAATGCCTTCACTAGCCTACGGACTCCCTACAACACTTGGAGTCAGACTGGTAAAGGACTAGTTTACATGCCTACACCTCCCAAAGATACCCCTCCCTAGGACAACACAACTGATCACTCCTTCCCACCGAAAGGATATAGCTCTAACCAAGCTAAGGATCTGGCTGAGGGAAGAAAACAATACCCCATAGGGAGGTTTGATATCACGAAGGCTTTATAATGCACCGCCACCTCCATGACCTTGATGGCGGTTTTGATGAACTATCCTGAGTAGAGGAAGTCTCTTCTGAAGCTCTTGGGAAACTTGGAAGTTGTAATTCGCTCGCCCAAGACTGTCACTTTCAATGACACCAATGCGGATGTCTTCCAAAGAAACACTAAGGATCCTCCCTTCTTACTAGGCTTAAACATACAAGGGAAGAACCTACACAATTTCTTGGTAGATTTCAGTGCTTCGAGAAAAGTCATGCCCTTATCAATAAGTTAGAAGCTCAGACTACATCCCACTCTATCCAAAGGCATAGTATTCCAACTGGACAAAACTACTACGAAAATGGTAGGTGAGCTGAAGAACGTCTGGATTCAACTCATCCAAGACCACCGGATAGCAGGCATAATTGACATCCAAGTGGTGGAAATCCTAGAGACTTATGGGATGTTATTGAGTCCGAATTGGTCCAAGTCCCTTAACGGGTATTTCGCCACTGACTTTTCCCACTTATGGCTCCCCTAGGAGGGAGAATTTAACTAGATCTGGGTAGAAAGTGAGCCCCAGATGAAACAAGTGCTCACCAAAGTTAGGAGGGTGAATGAAGTCCTCTTCTCTAAGACTTCCCCTATGGTGTACCATCCCCTAGAAATCTTGACCTTTTATTTCACCCTCGGGGAGGATCCCATAGTTTCTCAGAGAACACAAGACCTAGACGAAAAACTAAGGGGTGAGGTTAACTCATAGGGTATCGAAGCAACCCCCAGTACACTCTTGTCTAGCACTTGGTATCGGGTGCATTATCAGAAACATTTGGAACTAGAGTGTGAGCCTTGCATTGTTGCTGCTACCTATCACATCAATGCCCTTTGGGAAAAGAAACATAACAGATTTTCCTAGACCCAACCATCATTCTGGCGGTATCCCCATGGTGCCACTAGTCCAGGAATCCCAGCCATAGGATTCTCCAGAGGAAAACCTCACCCATGTACCATCAGCGCTAGAGGAAACTCCTTCCAACCTTCCCAGAAATAATCCAAAGGCCACTTCACCTTCCCAGCCCCAGGCAATGAACAATGACTTGTGGACCCTGAAGTTCGATGGGTCTCGGTCTAAATAAGGTTGCGGAGCCAGAGTGGAATTGATCAATCCATGGGGGAAATCCTTCCTCGCGTATTATAGGCTGTAGTTCAATTGCACAAATAACATCATGGAGTATGAGGCCTTGGTCCTTGGACTCTTATTTTCACTAAGAAAGGGAATCATTCACCTCCGAGTGCTAGGTGATTCAGAGTTGATCGTAAAGTAGGTCTGGAGCCAATACACTTGTCATGATAAAAGGTTGGCTGCATACCATAATTAGGCATGGAGCCTCATCAAATATTTTGATTCCTTTGGCATTGAACTCATTCCCCAGAAAAGAAACTACATTTCAGATGCCCTTGCTATATCTACTAGCACTCTCGAGCCAATAGCTGGCTCCTGGCTCTAGAAATTCTCTGTTGAGATTGTCCCTGCCTTGTCCATTCTAGACAATGTCACCCACTTTCAGGTCTTGGAGGATGATCCACATATCCTGGCCTTCATGGCCAATGTTGGTGTCTTCGAGGACCAGATAGTGGAAGAAAGAGATCACGAAGACACTAGGAAGAGTGAAGAAGATGATGGGATCGTAGACTTTCCAACCAACACCATCCCTAAGGGGATGGTAGCACTAGAATGAATCTTTGACTCAGACCCTCAGGGCCAGGAAAAGGTATCATCCTCCTCTAAGGAAGGAATATTTGAGAAAGTAAACATCGGCTAGGCCAATGAAGAAAAATTGGTACACATTGGCACCTCATGTTCCCCTGAGGAGAAGGAGAAGATTCTCGCGGTTCTCCAAGAATACATTGATGTAATTGTGTGGGGGTATGAGGATCTGAAGACCTATGACACATCCATCATGACCTATACCATCCCACTAAAACTTGATGCTAAGACCTTTCAAAAAAATAAAAGACTGGTAAACCCACTGATTGAGCCTCTAATTTATCAAGAGGTCCAGAAACTACTCTCAGCCCGTATTATCTTTCTGATCTGGCACACTACGTGGGTTGCCAACCTCATCCCTGTGAGAAATAAAAGAGGCAAAATCCACCTTTGCATGGATTTTTGAAATTTAAACAAGGCATCTAAGAAGGATAATCACCCTCTCCCCTCATTGGATGAGGTATTGCAAATCGTGAATGGATCACAAATGATGTCCTTCTTGGATGGGTACTCCAGATATAACCAAGTCATGGTTAAGTATGAAGATAGAGACAAAATGGCATTCACCACCAAGTGGGGAATGTTTGCATACTGGAGGATGCCCTTTGGCCTAATCAATGTAGGGGCCACATTTTAGAAGGCTATGGACATTATATTCAAAGGCCTAGTAAACCGGCGCATAATCATCTACATGGATGGTTTGACTGTCTTTTTCTGGGACAGGCGTGATCACTCTGCCCACCTCGCCCAAATTTGTGAGAGATGTCACTGGTACATAATATCCCTCAACCCTAATAAATTTATATTTGAGGTCACTGAAGGGAAGTATCTCGAGCATATTGTCTCTAAGAAGGGTATATCTATCAACCCTGAAAGAGTTGAAGCATTGTTGAATCTACAGATGCCCGACAGTAAGAAGGAAATGAGATCTTTCTTCAGGAAGATAAATTTTGTCTAGTAATTCATTACTGGATTCACTGAGATAGTGAAACCACTCAATGAAATAATGAAGAAAGATATAAAGATTGAGTGGAGTCCGGAAGCAAAGTGGGCATTCACCCAGATTAAGCAAATAATTATGGAGGCACCAGTCTTGGCTAGTTCGGACTATTCCCTCCCTTTTCACATATAATCCTTTGCTTCACCACATTCTGTCATGAAATTTTTGACCCAGAAGGTCGAAGGGGAAGAATGACCAATAGCTTTTATGAACTTCCCTTTTAAGAACATCAAAGTCCAGTAGTCACCCTTGGAAAAGTAGGCCTTTGCTCTTGTTTTTGTCGTAAAGAATTTCTGGCATTACATTCTCTGGAGCAAAGTGCACACTATCATCCTAGACCAAGCTATTAATTCTTTTCTCCTGCAGAGTGAGTTGGGTGAACGATGGGGGAAATGGATGGCCATCCTCCAAGAGTATGATTTGGAAATGCAACCCATGAAGAAAGTCTGAGGCCAAGGACTATGTAGAGCGATGGCAGAAGAGAATCCCAACATTGAATGCCAAACATATACAGTGGAGTCTATTACTCAAGATCCATGGTATACCAACCTAGTATACTTATTGTTGAATAACAGGTGCCCGAAGGGGCTGCCCCCAAACAAACATCGCACTTTGTGGCTGAAAAGTGTACACTTCATGATAAAAACATAGAACACTTTTCCACAGGAACTATGAAGGGGTATACCTCCTGTGCATAGACAAAGACCAAGCTTCAAAAATCATCGAAGAATTTCATAGGAAGTTTGGAACTGGGCATGACTCAGCTGACACCACTGACCATCAGATCCTCTAGGCTAGATACTATTGGACGTGTATCTTTAAAGATGTCTACACTCACATTAGGAGATGCCATACTTGTCAAATAGTGGCACATCATGAGAGGAACCTGACCATGCCTTTGCAGCCGGTCTTCGAAGCTAGACCCTTCACCCAATGGGCATTTGACTTTATCAAGGAAATCAACCCCAATTCTCTGCCAACCACCAGTACATCTTGACTGTTACCGATTATTGCACCTGGTGGTCTAAAGTAGTCCCTTGTGAAAACAACACGGCAGATGTAGTTATAAAATTCCTAGAAGAAAACATAGTCACAAGATTTGGAATGCCATTTTCTATAGTATGTGACAATGGTCTGGTGTTTTATTTGGCATAATTACTTGAATGGACTTATGATAGAAAGATCACTCTAAATTTCTCCAGTAACTACTAACCCCAAGGTAATGGTGTTACTGAATCAACCAACAAAAATCTACTTGAGGTGATCAAACATCTGTTAGAATAGAACCCCCGAGACTAACACCAAAAGCTTAGGTTCTCCCTCTGGGCGGATCACATCTGAATAAAGGAAGCCCTGGGGGCACCCCCATTCCATCTAGTTTATGACCAAAATCCAGTATTCCCCATCAACTTACAGATCCTGATTTTATAGTTTATGCAGGAATTCAGCAACCAGGACAACATTGTGGAAGTCCAGTTTTTGAACTTGGTGCGAATGGAAGAAAAAAGAGACGCAGCCCTTGAACATTTTATGCATCACCAAGTTGTAGTAGAATGATGGTTTGATAGAAGAGCCTAGTATAAGGCCTTTTATATTTCAGACTTGGCTCTCTTGTGGGACAAGGCCCAGGAAAAGAAGGGAAATCACACTAAGTTTCAATGGCTATGGCTTGGACCATACTTGATATCTGAGATTTGTGGGGAAAATACTTATTGCCTCAACACTATGACCAGAGAAGCTATCTCGTTGTCTGTCAATGGGCAGTTTATTAAGCACTACTTTGAATGAGGTAGTGGATTTTGTCCAAAGTTTTACTATATATATATCTCACTTGTAAATATCTTTCTCAGTGCTCCATTTCGAGCACCTTGTAATTAGTTTGTCGGCCGTCCTCCAGGACCGCCTTTCCCTTTCCGCATTTTTTTTTCTTTTTTTTTTTTTTTTTTTTNTCCCTTTCCGCATTTTTTTTTCTTTTTTTTTTTTTTTCTTTTGGCTTTTTCATTTTCTTTTATTTCCTAGGTTCCCAGTGTCTTACCTTCAATTCATAGACCGGTATGCTTTGCATAACATCTAGTCTTTGGAATGGTACCTTATGCATTTTGGTGAATTTGGAATCTATTGTTAGCATGGTGGAATTTGTCTACACTCTGGAGTTATTTTTTAAGTATCGTAAAAGGTTATGGGTAATATTCATCAAATTCACATCTTGATAATCTGGACATTAGTTAACGTAAAAATCTAAGAAGCAAGTAATCAGATGCCCTGAGAGTAGATTGTTTGCACTAGCAGATTAACCAAGTCTAAAAATCATTAAAACATTCTGAGTCTAGAACATTCTCTCCTATTTGGCATTTAAAAGTGGGTGGAAAGGTGAAAGGAGTACCACCTTTAAAATTTAGCTAAGCTTAGTGTTCACGGTGAAAGAAGTACCACCTTTCCATCTAGAGAAGAAAAGAAAAGAAAAGAGAGAACTAAAGAATGGAGAATTCTAGTATCCAGGGGAAATAGGCAAGATACGACGAATTTGGTTTGATTTTCTTAGTGCCTCCTCTCTGCTTCTTCAAGAGGTCATCATCTTGGTTTTCTTTCAGAGCACACACTCCACAACTGACTAAAGACCGAAAGACTAAATAATTGGTGGGCTAGATTTTCCCAGACACCTCACACTTTGCAAGAGGAATGCTCCAGGTAAAGATTTATTCTGGTTTTGCTAACCAGAGATTCTGAAGTTCTCAAATGCGCTAAGGCATTCATCCTAGATAGTCTCCATTTTTTATGCCTTGCATACCCATCCCTACATTTTGTAGGCAAAATGTTGGGTCCCCCTTTTCTCTTTGACTCTTTCCTTTGGTTTCTTGTTTTTCTTTGTTTTCCCTCTAGGCTTTGCTTCCATGAGGGTTGTCTTTCTCTTTGCTTTTTCCTTCTTATGTCTTTGGGGCCTAGTCCCAGAGTTTTTTTTGTTCTTTTGAGAGATGGATTCTAGACTCTGGGATTCTTTTCCATCATGTCTTCTTTTGTGAGGAGATGTGGCCGCATTGAATCCCAGGGCCTAGAGTCTGGAGGTTTGCATGTCCTAGAGTTTGCAGAAAGAATGCAACCCATTTTACCCTAAGGGTATAAATCTAAGTTACCTTTCATTTTCACATTTACAGTGATAAAAAACTTAGAGCACTCAGAGCGATTTCAAAGGTGATTAAGGCAATTAAACAACAAATTACTCCATGTGCTTAGTGGTTAATTAAACAGTGATTTGAAGTGCTTGTTTATGGTCATTCGAAGGTGAACTTTTTGTTGATTTCCTCTCATGCTTGTCTTTCCACTTCCTCCATGTTTCTAGGTAGGCCTTCAACTTTTCCCTCTTTGGTTTCTGGTTTTCTTATTTTTCTTGGTCATTTTTGCTTCGTTTCCCTTGTTTTGTTTCCTCTTCTCATTTTTGGTTTTTCTTTCTGTCACCTCCCATTGGTGGGTTGGCTCTACCAGGGGGTTGTCCGCCCTCTGTGTAGTTTTAATTTAGGTGTAAATTCCTTGTGTGTTTCGGTAGGTTTCTGTGTGAGTGCCCCTGTGATTTTATGTATATATTGTACATTGTGTAAATGTTTGTTTGTGTTTGTATATATGCATGTTTTTCTCCAAGTCTATGAGTCATGCTTTAGCCCTCACCTATGCTTTAGCTCTATACATTTCTTGTATATTTTGTACTCTTCCTAGTGGTGAGCTTGTCACACTCCATGTGTTGAGAATCCCAAATGTGGAGCTCGTCTGAGAAATTTGGCTGCCTAGTTCAAACTTGGCACCTCACCGATTTGGCCATGGCAATTTTCTCTCTCCTATGTCAAGTCAATCTTAACAACGGGTTAAGTCTCCCATGCATGCATTCAAGTTCAGCCCAAGTGGCATTCTTTTCCTCGCGTATTCGGATACTTCTCGGCATAAATTCCATAACTCCCATTACTGCATGACCACATGACACCCCCACGTCAGCCTAATACGACTCATTTCTGGTCCCGTCAATAATGGTTAGTTTTACGGACTCTGGGTCCCAGGTCTTCATTTGGCCCTTCATTTCTTTTTTGTCACAAGTGTTGGAATCCCTGGAGGTCCAGGAAGAGGTCAAATTCCTAAGTCTCTCTTATTACATATGTATCTTTTCAAGGTTTTGACATGAGCTAACAATTATTTCAGGAATAGGTGTGACGCAATAATAAGATCTCTGGAATCTAAAATAATGCTTTGTTTTATATAGATATTGATGGTTGTCTTGCTTTGCAGGTTGCCAAAATACCAATCATCAATCATGTTGGAAGCTTTTGTATCATCTCCACCAAGGATTCCAGATCTCCCCACCACTACTGCCACCTAGGTAGCTATCAGAACAAAGGCCGAGAAGGCCCTTGAAAAACTCCTGCTGACAATGAAATATCTGAAGGGAGACACCATTGCGCGATCGAAGATCGATTTCAAATTTCAATTGATCACCGACACTAGTGTTGGAATGTGGGTCAAAATGCAAGCTCTAGTTAAAATGATGTTTATTCAATGAATGGTCGGAGATCCATTGGCCATCAATGTCAACAATTTCAGGATCCTCAAAGCTACTTGCTTCCCCTGCTCTGTGCAAGCCCCAGAACTCATTCTCACTTTGGAAAGACATTACAATACTACCGTTCGAGACATTGTTCTTGTCACCCCAGTCCCAACTTGATATCTAATGCCTATGGTGTCTTTGGATACTGCAACTTTTCAGGTAGGAATGGGGATTCCCCAATTTGATGATGCAATTGTCCTCACTCGGGCACTAGCCTTGTAGGAGTTTCAGAAGTTAGAATACATGGCCCGATAGTACCTCAACAACAAATGGCTTAAGGTGCCAAGGAAATACTTCAGGAAGATGAAGATTGAAATCCCCCAGACCAAATTCAAAGAAACCATATAGATGGGGATTATCACACTATGTAGAGTCTTCGGACAACCCCATGACCGGGAATTCTTAGCATTGATGTACTATTTCCTGTTGGGCATCTCCTCTAGTCAGCAGAACTTTCATTGGGCCACCATTATTGCAAATCATATGGACTATCAATTTCTCCAGGTCACCAAATCATCCAAATTCTACATGACCTCTTATGTTCTCTGGACTCTGGCACAACAATGCCCCATCACAAATGGGTTGCTTATAGTGGGTGTGTTAGTGTTTTTCCTTGCTAGGCCTCTGAAAGATACTTGAAATCTTAAACAACTCTATGACCCCTTAATGTCTTTTGACACTATGACTCAAGCAAGGGAAAAACACTAATTCATGAGGTTCTTGATAACACTGGGGATACCTATTACCACCTCCTTCTTTTTTGAGATCCACTGACTCAGGTAGGTTTTACCTATGAATGATTACAGTCTTAACAGTATCTTTAGAGTGGATTGAGCCTTATGTGTTGAATGCTCTATTTTAGATGGACATGTATATAACAATATAGATGACTATGCTTATTCTGAGGATAATCTTGACAATCCAAATCACTATCTTGATGATAACAAACAGCAACATGATTACGAAATACATTCTTGTTTCTTTTTGCAATTCTTGTGAATTTAGGAGGAATAACCTATTTGATTTTCTCTTCAAGAAATCAACAAACTTCAATTATGACCCCTAAGTACACAATTGATTTTACCAAAATACTTTGAAAGTGATTGATTTAAATAGTTTTAATGCTTGGATGATGATACATCACTTAACAAACTATAGACTAGTGCCTACCCTTGGGCAAATAGAGTCAAAAGATGTAAATCCACAGAAAAGTATGAACAGGAATACAGTAGGATTCCTTACAACCTACATGCAACTCAGATAAAAATGCCTTGCAAACTTATCCTGTCACTTCTACAATATTGTATCAAATCCTCAGTTGTTGCAGTACTCTCTAAAACTACTCACAAACTTTAATTCTTCCCTTAGAAGAATCTTGCAAATAATTAAATAGCTACCTTATAGCCAATATGTTTAATATGCCTTACAAATTAAACATAAAAGAGTGCATATAATAAGCAAAGAGACAACAACAATGTAGAATAAAATTGCACTGTATTTTTATTCATATATTCTGCTTCAAGTACATATAAAGGCTTAAAAGCTCAAAACACTAACAAAAATCAAAAGGTCTGTCTTCAATTATATTTCATCCTCCCCTTTACAATTATAAATTTGGTCCTATATATAGGTCCTTAACCATCTTGGAATCCTTTCTTTTAGGATGTAACAAGCTTCAGATGGTTTAAGGAACCTAACCCAAAAAGAACAGAAAAAGACAAAACAAGAGAATTTAGAAGCAGTGGGAGGACAAAAATAGAGGATGTAGATCTGATATTCTTTGTCTCTTCTAGAATCTGGTGCCTTTATCTAACAATGTTTAGGATAGCTTCTAATGGTTACATTAAGATTGAGTGACCGCCATTACAGGCTAACCTACACTCATCTCTATTTATAGCTAACCTTCGGCCTGTGCTCATTGGTCAGGCGCCAAGTGTTCCCTTCTACTCTTCATCTAGAATTTCCTCTTCAATTACAGTCGTCTTCTTCTTTGGCCTATTCATCAGCTCCCATGTTGTCACTTCATCATCTATTGGCCATTTCAAGTCTTGAGTACCCTGTACCTGTGCCTTTTGTCACTCCCATCTAACATCAGTAATGCCCTTAACATCCATTAAAAACTTATTAATGTTAGTTTCATCCTTAAAGGCTTCATCTAATATCTTATTAAATCCTTCAACATCCAAATCTGATCCCACAATAAATGCCTCATTATTAAGCAATTTGCTGTCAAACTCATTCCTCCAGGCATCTAAGGCCTTTACCTGATCATCTTCTCCTCTTAGGGAAGGAATAAATCTATTAAAATCTGCAGAAAAAAGACTAAATTTAATCTCTATTTGATTCAATTTGCCCTTAAAGAATGAGAGAGCAACATTGACCTTTTTGATCTCATCTTCCACCTCTGTTACTATCTCTAGAAAATCTGATCTTAGGGTTTGCAAAGATGCAAGCTTTTCAAACAACTGCACCCTGGTAGACCATTTGGTAAAATAGGGGTTCAAAATAGAAAGATACCCCATTACCTCTGTATGAAAAGCTTGCAATTTATTATAAGCATTAAGGACAACATCAGTCAAGTATCCTTCAAGACTTCAATCCTATGTTTTAGAATGCCCCTTAATTCACTCAAGGCAATTTCATTCTTCTTTTCTCCTATATCATCCTTTTCAACCACTTCTTCTGATTTTGCCTTATCTTCAATTTGCAAAGGTTGTTGACCAGGCACATATACCACCTCAGGCTTCTATTCTAATTCCTTCAATAATCTTTCAATCACCTGTCCTTGCTAGTGTATTTTGATGTGGCACAATTCTCAGTCTTTGGCCAATGCACTTGTTTCTTCTATTAATGTGCTACACTTATCAGACAGTTGTTTAGTTTTGTCTTCATTTAAGTGTGCCCATTGTGTCATGATTTGGGATATTTCCAAATCTCTTATATTCTGCACTGACCATACCATTTGGTTGCCTACCATGTTTTCTTGAATGTTTACCAGTTGAGGTTTTTGATCCTTTGGGTAAAGCCTCCACATTGCAAAAGCTTGAGACTTTGGGATATACCCAAATCCTTTGATCACATCTCCCATTTGTACCTCATTGGCCATCTTCAGATCAAGCTACTTTCTTATCTGATCAATTATGAAAGCAGATGCCAAGTCCCAACCCTCAGCCAATAACATGCCACTATTCAATACCATTTTTCTAGCCTCATCAGGTGAGATTTCCTCAGTGTCCAGTTCATATGATTGCAGGGCCACTAGGACCTCATTTGTTATTGTCTCTTCCCCATCAATAGTCAACTGAGCTCTAATTTTCTCTTTCTTATACCACATTAGGAAGTCTTTAAACTCCTCAATCTTGATGAAATTATTATCATTCAAAAACTGTTGTTGATGTATCAACCTTTCATCAACACAAGCCTTAAGAGGCAATTCCACATTCTCCTCCATATCAGGTTGTTTTTTCTTGCCTTGCCTAATCAATTTTCTTAGGTTATGATCATATAACCTATTTCTAGGCACTAGGGCACTTGCTCTATCCTTTTTCTTTTCTTTCTTCTCAACTGAAGGCTGGCCTACTTCCATTTTCTGCCTTTTGGTTAAAGGCTCCTCTACATCATCAGGTTGTGTGGCCTCTGTCAAATCAACAATGTGGCCCACAGCCCCCTGCAATTGTGGTATCTCAGCAACATCCTGCTGAGGTTGAACATATCTAGTAGGATGGGTGTATTCATTGTCACTACTACTGTCATACTCAGATTTTGAATGATCTGACTCTTAGGCACCTTTCTTATCAAGAACAGTCTCAAGTTGTTCACTAAGCACATAATAATTATCAATCATGGCTTTTATTCTTTCAAAATATGGCAGATTAGGGTAAAAACCTCCAAAAGCCAACCCATTTCTTTTGATTTGTCTTTCAAGGTTCAACAACTCTTGAATCCTTGTTCTCCTTGTCTTGATCTCATCTTCATCAAGAATATTTCTTGTTGCATCCTCTTCAATACATTCACAATGGACATTTGTATTGTGGATTGTGGGAGTATATAATTTTATAACTCCTGCCATGAAGCCTTCAGGATCAATGTATCTATATGAAGCTGCCCCCATTCTGCAACTTTCCAACCACTGGCTAACTGAGTCAATAGCACCTTTGCCAATAGTAAAATTTGAAATTCTGAACTATCTAAAGCTTAAGGTCCCCTTCCTGTGCGGTGCAAAGTGCTCATTATCTGTTAATAATAATTGCCATATAAATTCCATGGCAGATACTCTTGTTGGCACATGGTAAGGCAAGATATGAGGTGGATGTATACATCCATATACCCTTATTATGGTATAGTTCTCTTCTAAGAAGAAATCTCCCCAATTATGATCTCCCTCCTATTTATCCAAGTATTCACTAGGCCTTAGCAGTTGCATAACCTTAATTGGGATCCTTGTCCTACTGATGCCCAGGCTCTGTATTATTGGATACACAATCCAATTCTAAAATGCACAGTAATCACAATCCCTAGATGTATAATTCCAAATCTTTACCCAGAACTGGATAGGATTAGGTCCATCTTGATAAAACCTCTGAGGGGTACTATAACTTACTTCCATGATCAAAAAATTAAAATGCAATAGGAGATGCATGAGGATGGAATAGTGTAAGAACCTGGGTTCTTTCTCCTTAGGGTCCTCCATCTTCTTCTGAGTTGTTATAAATCCCTCATGCATCTTGTCAATAATATGTTGAATATAGTCATAGTTGGTGCTAGAATGCACCTCTTGTAGATCCGGCACCATCATCAATATCTCGACATTGATCTTTTCAGCTTCCCCATCTATCCCTAGCACTCTCAATAGGGCATAGGCGATGTACTTAATGTAGAAATGCAAGTCCTTGAATTAATAAGGGCTTGTCCCAGACATAGGATCAAGATATTTTCTCACCTCCTTAAGCATGTGTTTCTGCAATTGTCCCCTAGCAATACCAGGCTTCAAATTGTACCTCGCCTCTTGCTTAGTAATATCAATCTTGGTAGACATAGTACTATACAAGCCAAAAGCTTGCATAAATGAATTTATGTTAGGGATGAGCAGGGCAGTGCCATCATTCCTTTTAATTGTCTTAGACAAGACATCATAATGACTAGCAAGGCCTAAGAACAAATCTACATCTATGTAGACATCAGGAACAATTAACCTAGCCAAGCCACAGGTCCAAGGGTTTGATACTGGGATGGCTTTATCAGAATTCTTATAAAAATAAGTAAAGAGGGAAAAACCTATTGTTCCTAGAGTATCAGCATCCCTGATGTTGCAGTAGTCATCTGTAAGCACATTAGCATTCGCTCTTTTCTTTTGAGTTGAACTAGGAAGCAATCTAAGGAATTCATCAGAGTAATTTCATTTTCCCTTTGCCTCTTCATCTGCCTCTTCACTTCTCCCACTGGTTGAAGCTATACTAACTGCTCTACTCATGTTTGTTGTGTTTGAATCCCTTTTTCTTTATAGATATTGAAACAAATCTCTTTCCAAGGCTCACTTTACTCCTCTATGCACAATTCTCAAAAATTCAAAGCCTTTTAATCAATGGAAAACTCTACAACTTTCTAATTTCTTCTCTCTTCTCAGAATACCTAGCACTTCTTCGTTCTGAAAATATGAAAGCAAGATAAGTTAAAATGAGCCTTCAATCAGCTCTTTATGGTAACTATTCCAAATACACAGCTCATCATTTGAAAAATCATTAATTTTGTCTTCAATTCAGCATGCTATGGAATTAATTGAAAACCTAGCCGTAGTTCCATGAGTGTGACAGGAAATCAAATTCATATATCTGAATCCTCAGAAAAACCTTATAAAATTTGAAG
The DNA here is from genome assembly GCA_018584345.1 of Thuja plicata. NCBI lineage: Eukaryota > Viridiplantae > Streptophyta > Pinopsida > Cupressales > Cupressaceae > Thuja > Thuja plicata. The sequence continues at coordinate 3,225,222 of MU228082.1, forward strand.
GAGATGACATGTCTTTATGTGATTGGATCTCTGTCATACATCTCAGCTACCTTTTCTACACAATAATCAATATTCAAGCTTATTCATTAGACACTGAATGATTCATGTTTTCATGTCAGCCACTGCCACCTTTTCTTATGATTTCATATCTAGTGACTACATGACTGTGTATAATCTCCTTGTCGCTGACCCAAGTCCTTAACCCCTAATTCTTCTGGAGACTTAGTGACAATGTAACTTTCCCCGTCTTGGTTAACTAAATTTACTTCTGGCGATCACGCGACTGTGCAAATCAAAGTCGCTGGATGTTAAAACTAACTCACATCTTATTCAGAGACTCTGCGACTGACAATCATCTTTAGCTTTCATGATTATCTCCCAGTCGCTGAGTGTTTACTTACATTTATGAGACCCCGTGACTACCCTTAGTTACTTAATCGCTAAACACCAATGTTAAGTGTCAAATCCTTTAGAGACAACGTAACAAGCACTTTACCCTTCATTTCATCTAGAGACAACGTGACATACCCTTATCTCTAAATCGCGAGTACCTTTTCCTTTGGGACCTTTTATTTAGAGACTTCATGACTACCGTAGGATCTCTAAATCATTACATCTAATGGCTCCCGCTAAATCGCTGAGTAATCAATCATACCCTTAAATTTTTTGGAGACTACGCGACAACAAAGACCTTTATACTTAGTCTCTTAATCGCTGAATTGTCTTTTTCCATTTGGAGACAATGCGACAAGCTCATTAGTCAACTCACCTTTGGACATGTGTCTCATTCATCACTCATCTCTGCATCACTGAATGGAAAGATGACTCAACATTTCAATCCGGCGACAACCTGACTGTGTTTCATCTCAAACTAAATATGGTTAGTCACGAAGTCTCAGCAACTTTCACTTAATGGCCATTCTTTCTAGAGACTACGCGACATGAACCTTGTACTGCTTAGACCAATCTAGTGATCATGCGACACAAAGAAATTTCTAAGTCTCATGATGAACCACTAACTACTGATCTTTGCTCGCGACACTGTGACTTATCTGTGGCCCTTTCTCAAACTGCTGACCTTTTTGCTCATTCAGCAACTACGCGACATGAAGAGCTTCGCAAAGTCTCTTAAAGCTAAAGGAATATTCTAATTCTATGAGAGACATCCTGACATAAGCTAATCACCAAGTCTTAAGGGAAAAAGGAATATGCCATCCAGATTACGCGACTAGGCGACCGAGCTTTTCAACACATGACTTAAGGGAATTCCAAAAAGTAACGCCAAAATAGAAGTGATAAATGTCTTAGGGTTTTTTCTCATTTTTGCCTATAAGACAAGACCTAGGGTTTTGAGGCTTTGTATTTTTTCATGGATTCTGACCTGAAAACCTGAAGATTTCAATAGGGAAATGACAAATAAACTGAGAGACCTCTATTTTTAGGCAAGAAACAAGTATGAGGACCTCAAAATTTGGCAAACAGACCAGAACCAGGAATACAACCAATAGTGGCTCTAATGAGGATTGACTAAACATAGTTTATGGGAACCACAGAATCTCTGGTTGTAGACCTCTTCAAAAAATGGAGCAAAACACCCCAAGCAGAAAGGGAAATATTTATAGAACTTTACAAACAAAAGGGAAAGATTTAAATATATAACATATTCACTTGTGCATTGCTTTGATCTTTACTTAAAGAAAGGTTTCAAAAATTTCCCATGCACAGGCAACTCAAAACTTTCTCCCTCCATATTCTTTAATAAATATGAGTCTTTACCAAAAAAATTTGAAACAATAAAAGGGCCTAGCCATAAAGACTCAAATTTCTTATGCTTACCTTTGTCTTCTGCCCTTGCATTCCATTGTAGAACCAAGTCACCAGCCTGGAAATTTCTCTTAGTAGCCCTTTTATCAAATAGATACTTGATCTTTTGCTGTAATTTCATGTTTTCTCTTTGACTATTTCTCCTTGCTTCATCCAATACAATCAACTGTGTCATTCTATCTTGCATATTGTCAGAAACATCTAAATGTTCTTCTTGTATGAATTGGCATACTGGTAATAGATTTTTAATTGGCAATCTTTATTGTATACCATATACTAACTCAAAAGGAGACTTACCAGTTGCCTTCTTGAGTGTTACCCTATCAGCCCAAAGAGATAATTTCAATTTTGTGTGCCATGTTCTCTTATTTTGTTCCAGAGTCCTCTTCAGTATCTTTAATATGCTTTTATTGCTAGACTTAGCTTGTCCATTAGCCTATGGGTGATATGGGGATGAGTATGATATTATAATCCCATACCTTTCACAGAAACTTGTCATTTCTTCTTATCTGAAACTCATAGCATTGTCCATTACTAATTTACTAGGCACACCAAACCTGGTTAAAATATTCTCCAAGAGAAAGTTAGTAACCACCTTGCTTGTTGCTTTCCTTGTGGGGATAGCTTCAATCCATTTAGTAAAGTAATCTATGGCAACTAATATCCAACTATGCCCTACACTTGACTTCTCCTGAAATTCACCAATAAAGTCAATCCCCCACATAGAAAAATGAGCTTCAGTACTCACTGGATTCAGAAATAGAGCACCTACAAATTTTAGTTTATTTGTAAACTTTTGACATGGTTCACATTTCCTGACATGTATGTAAGTATCTTTGAACAAAGTAGGCCAATAATACCCTGCTCTTAAAATTTTATGGGCGGTGGTCTTAGCAGAAAAGTGACCTCCACATTCTCCTTCATGCATCTCAGTCAAGACTTTCTTAGCTTGGTATATATCAAGGCACAACAATAGTACACCATTCTTATCTT
>MU228082.1:3238640-3280073 GCA_018584345.1 Thuja plicata
GACTTCAATCCTATGTTGTAGAATGCCCCTTAATGCACTCAAGGCAATTTCATTCTTCTTTTCTCCTATATCATCCTTTTCAACCACTTCTTCTGATTTTGCCTTATCTTCAATTTGCAAAGGTTGTTGACCAGGCACATATACCACCTCAGGCTTCTCTTCTAATTCCTTCAATAATATTTCAATCACCTGTCCTTGCTGGTGTATTTTGATATGGCACAATTCTCAGTCTTTGGCCAATGCACTTGTTTCTTCTATCAATGTCCTACACTTATCAAACATCTATTTAGTTTTGTCTTCATTTAAGTGTGCTCAATGTGTCATGATTTGGGATATTTCCAAATCCCCTGTATTATGCACTTACCATACCATTTGGTTGCCTACCATGTTTTCTTGAATTTTTACCAGTTGAGGTTTCTAATCCTTTGGGTAAAGGCTCCACATTGCAAAAGCTTGAGACTTTGGGCTATACCCAAATCCTTTGATCACATCTCCCATTTATACCTCACTGGCCATCTTCAGATCAGGTTGCTTTCTTATCTAATCAATTATGAAAGTAGATGCCAAGTCCCAACCCTCATCCAATAACATGCCACTACTCAATACCATTTTTCTAGCCTCGTCAGGTGAGATGTCCTCAGTGTCTAGGTCATATGATTGTAGGGCCACTAGGGCCTCATTTGTTATTGTCTCTTCCTCATCAATAGTCAACTGAGCTCTAATTTTCTCTTTCTTGTACCACCTTAGGAAGTCTTTAAACTCCTCAGTCTTGATGAAATTATCATCATTCAAAAACTGTTGTTGATGTATCAGCCTTTAATCAACACAAGCCTTAAGAGGCAATTCCACATTCTCCTCCATATCAGCTTGTTTTTTCTTGCCTTGCCTAATCAATTTTCTTGGGTTATGGTCATATAACCTATTTCCAGGCACTAGGGCACTTGCTCTATCCTTTTTCTTTTCTGTCTTCTCAACTGAAAGCTGGCCTACTTCCATTTTCTTCCTTTTGACTAAAGGCTCCTCTACATCATCAGGTTTTGTGGCCTCTGTCAAATCAACAATGTGCCCCTCAGCCCCCTGCAACTGTGGTATCTTAGCAACATCCTGCTGAGGTTGAACATATCTAGTAGGATGGGCATAGTCATTGTCACTACTACTGTCATACTCAGATTCTAAATTATCTAACTCTTGGGCACCTTTCTTATCAAGAACAGTCTCAAGTTGTTCACTAAGCACATAATAATTATCAATCATGGCTTTTATTCTTTCAAAATATGGTAGATTAGGGTAAAAACCTCCAAAAGCCAACCCATTTCTTTTGATTTGTCTTTCAAGGTTTAGCAACTCCTAAATCCTTATTATCCTTGTCTTTATCTCATCTTCATCAAGAATATTTCTTGTTGCATCCTCTTCAATACATTCACAATGGACATTTGTATTGGGGATTGTGGGAGTATATAATTTTCTGACTCCTGCCATGAAGCCTTCAGGATCAATGTATCTATATGAAGCTGCCCCCATTCTGCAACTTTCCAACCACTGGCTAACTGAGTCAATAGCACATTTTCCAATAGTAAAATTTGAAATTCTGAATTGTCTAAGGGTTAAGGTCCCCTTCCTATGCAGTGCAAAGTTCTCATTATCCGTTAATAATAATTTCCATATAAATTCCATGGCAGCTACTCTCGTTGGCACATGGTAAGGCAAGATATGAGGTGGATGTATACATCCATATACCCTTATTATGGTATAGTTCTCTTCTAAGAATAAATCTCCCCAATTATGATCTCCCTCCTATTTATCCAAGTATTCACTAGGCCTTAGCAATTGCATAACCTTAATTGGGATCCTTGTCTTGCTGATGCCCAGGTTTTGTATTATTGGATACACAATCCAATTCTGAAATGCACAGTAATCACAATCCCTAGATGTATAATTCCAAATCTTTACCCAGAACTAGATAGGATTAGGTCCATCTTAATAAAACCTCTAAGGGATCAAATTACATACATCCATGATCACAAAATTAAAATGCAACAGGAGATGCATGAGGATGGAATAGTGTAAGAACCTGGGTTATTTCTCCTCAGGGTCCTCCATCTTCTTCTGAGTTTCTATAAATCCCTCATGCATCTTGTCAATAATATGTTGAATATAGTCATAGCATGTGCTAGAATGCACCTCCTGTAGATCCAGCACCATCATCAATATCCCGGCATTGATCTTTTCTGCTTCCTCATCTATCCCTAGCACTCTACATAGGGCATAGGCGATGTACTTAATGTAGAAATGCAAGTCCTTGAAGTAATAAGGGCTTGTCCCAGACATAGGATTAAGATATTTTCTCACCTCCTTAAGCATGTGTTTCTGCAATTGTCCCCTAGCAATACCAGACTTCAAATTATACCTCGCCTCTTGCTTAGTAATGTCAATCTTGGTAGACATAGTACTATACAAGCCTAAAGCTTGTATAAATGAATTTCTGTTAAGGATGAGCAGGGCAGTGCCATCATTCCTTTTAATTGTCTTAGACAAGACATCGTAATGACTGGCGAGGCCTAAGAACAAATCTACATCTATGTAGACATCAGGAACAATTAACCTAGCCAAGCCACAGGTCCAAGGGTTTGATACTGGGATGGATTTATCAGAATTCTTGTAAAAATAAGTAAAGAGGGAAAAGCCTATTGTTCCCAGAGTATTAGCATCCCTGATGTTGCAGTAGTCATCTATAAGAACATTAGCATTTGCTCTTTTGTTCTGAGTTGAACCAGGAAGCAATCTGAGGAATTCATTAGAGTAATTTCATTTTCCCTTTGCCTCTTCATCTACCTCTTCACTTCTCCCACTAGTTGAAGCTATACTAACTGCTCTACTCATGTTTGCTATGTTTGAATCCCTTTTTCTTTACCGATATTGAAACAAATCTCTTTCCAAGGCTCACTTTACTCCTCTGTGCACAATTCTCATAAATTCAAAGCCTTTTAATCAATGGAAAACTCTACAACTTTCTAATTTATTCTCTCTTCTCAGAATACCTAGCACTTCTTTGTTCTAAAAATTTGAAAGCAAGATAAGTTAAAATGAACCTTCAATTAGCTCTTTATGGTAACTATTCCAAGTACACGGCTCATCATTTGAAAAATCATCAATTTTGTCTTCAATTCAGCATGCTGTGGAATTAATTGAAAACCTAGCTGTAGTTCCATGAGTGTGACAGGAAATCAAATTCGTATATCTGAATCCTTAGAAAAACCTTATAAAATTCAAAGGAGATGACATGTGTTTATGTGATTGGCTCTCTGTCATACATCTCAGCTACCTTTTCTACATAGTAATCAATATTCAAGCTTATTCATTAGATGTTGAATGATTCATGTTGTCATGTCAGCCACTGCCACCTTTTCTTATGATTTCATATCTAGCGACTACACGACTATGTATAATCTCATTGTTGCTTACCCAAGTCCTTAACCCCTGATTCTTCTAGAGACTTAGCGACTATGTAACTTTCCCCATCTTGGTTAACTAAATTTAATTATGGCGATCACATGACTGTGCAAATCAAAGTCGCTAGATGTTAAAAATAACTCACATCTTATTCGAAGACTCCGTGACTGACTATCATCTTTAGCTTTCATGGTTATCTCCTAGTCGCTGAGTTTTTACTTTCCTTTACGAGACCCTGTGACTACCCTTAGTTGCTTAATTGTTGAACACCAATGTTAAGTGTCAAATCCTTCAGAGACAATGCAACAAGCACTTTACCCTTTGTTTCATCTAAAGACAACATGACATAACCTTATCTCTTAGTTGTGAGTACCTTTTCCTTTGGGACCTTTTATTTAGAGACTTTGCAACCACCATAGGATCTCTGAATCATTACATCTAATGGCTCCCGGTAAATCACTAAGTAATCTTTCATACCCTTAAATTCTCTGGAGACTACGCGACAACAAAGACTTTTATACTTAGTCTCTTAATCATTGAATAGTCTTTTTCCATTTGAAGACCACACGACAAGCTCATTTGTCAACTCGCCTTTGGACATGTGTTTCATTCATCACTCGTCTCTACATCACTGAATGGAAAGATGACTCGGCATTTCAATTCAGTGACAACCCGACTGTGTTTCATCTCAAACTGCATATGGTTAGTCATGAAGTCTCAGCAACTTTCACTTAACCACCATTCTTTCTGGAGACTACGCGACATGAACTTTGTACTGCTTACGTAACTATAGACCAATCTAGCGATCATGCGACACAAAGAAATTTCCAAGTCTCATGATGAACCACTAACTGTTGATCTTTTCTTGTGACACTGTGACTTATCTGTGGGCCTTTCTCACACTGTTGACCTATTTTCTCATTCAGTGTCTACGCGACATAAAGAGCTCCGCCAAGTCTTTTAAAGCTAAAGGACAATTCTAATTCTGTGAGAGACATCCTGACACAAGCTAATCGCCAAGTCTTGAGGGAAAAAAGAATATGCCATCCGGATTACGCGACTAGGCGACTGGAATTTTCAACACATGACTTAAGTGAATTCTAAAAAGTAACGCCAAAATAGAAGTGATAAACATCTTAGGGTTTTTTCTCATTTTTTTCTATAAGACAAGACCTAGGGTTTTAAGGCTTTGTATTTTTACATGGATTCTGACCTGAAAACCTGAAGATTTCAATAGGGAAATGACAAATAAACTGAGAGACCTCTCTTTTTAGGCAAGAAACAAGTATGAGGACCACAAAATTTGGCAAACAGACCAGAACCAGGAATACAACCAACAATGGCTCTAATGAGGATTGACTAAACATAGTTTATGGCAAAGAACCACAGAATCTCTCATTGCAAACCTCTTCAAAAAATGGAGCAAAACACCCGAAGCAGAAAGGGAAATATTTACAGAACTTTACAAACAAAAAGGAAAGATTTACATATGATACATATTCACTTGTGCATTTCTTTGATCTTTACTTAAAGAAAGGTTTCAAAAATTTCCCATGCACAAGCAACTCAAAACTTTCTCCCTCCATATTCTTTAATAAATATGAGTCTTTACCAAAAAAATTTGAAATAATAAAAGGTCCTAGCCATAAAGACTCAAATTTCTTGTGCTTACCTTTGTCTTCTGCCCTTGCATTCCATTGTAGAACCAAGTCTTCAGCATGGAACTTTCTCTTAGTAGCCCTTTTATCAAACAGATACTTGATCTTTTGCTATAATTTCATGTTTTCTCTTTGACTATTTCTCCTTGATTCATCCAATTCAATCAACTATGTCATTCTATCTTGCATATTGTCAGAAACATCTAAATGTTCTTCTTGTATGAATTGGCATACCGGTAATAGATTGTTAATTGGCAATCTTGATTGTAGACCATATACTAACTCAAAAGGAGACCTAATAGTTGCCTTCTTGAGAGTTACCCTATCATCCCAAAGAGCTAATTTCAATTTTGTGTGCCATGTTCTCTTATTTTGTTCCAGAGTCCTCTTCAGTATCTTTAATATGCTTTTATTGCTAGACTCAGCTTGTCCATTAGCCTATGGGTGATATGGGGATGAGTATGATATTATAATCCCATACCTTTCATAGAAACTTGTCATTTCTTCTGATCTGAAACTCATAGCATTGTCCATTACTAATTTACTAGGCACACCAAACCTAGTTAAAATATTCTCCAAGAGAAAGTTAGTAACCACCTTGCTTGTTGCTTTCCTTGTGGGGATAGCTTCAATCCATTTAGTAAAGTAATCTATGGCAACTAATATCCAACTATGTTCTGCACTTGACTTCTCCTAAAATTCACCAATAAAGTTAATCCCCCACATAGCAAAAGGAGCTTCAGTACTCACTGCATTCAGCAACAGAGCACCCGCAAATTTTAGTTTATTTGAAAAATTTTGACATGGTTCACATTTCCTGACATGTATGTATCTTTGAACAAAGTAGGCCAATAATACCCTACTCTTAAAATTTTATGGGCGGTGGTCTTAGCAAAAAAGTGACCTCCACATTCTCCTTCATGCATCTCAGTAAGACTTTCTTAGCTTGGTATATATCAAGGCACAACAATAGTACACCATTCTTATCTTTCCAAAACAAGTCACCTTGGATCAGAGTATACCTTTGAGCTTGTAATTTCAGACTCCTCTTCTGATTTTTAGACAAATGATTAGGACACTTAGCATTTTTAAGAAGGAAAACAATATCAGTATAATATGGATGCCTTTCTATACTAGTAATGGCTTGGTCATGTATTTCTGTCTGATTTAGCTATACTAAATCCAATTTCTCCTCTGTCATGAGCTTTTCCAAGCCTTGTCCTCTTATTAAATTGGTGATATTGGTCTCAAGATTGAATTCTTGAATTCTTGTAATCCACTTACACCTCTTACCAGTTACCTCTGACTATGTAAGGATATCCTTCATTGTTGAATGAGGAATATAAGCCTGCACCTTAGCACAAACCAAATAGGGCCTGAATGATTTCATAGCCTTTACCAATGCATAAGCCTTATTTTCCATTATTTCATAGTTAAGTTCTACAGCGTGCAAGGACTTACTGTAAAACGTTATGGGATGTTCAAATCCTTGTTCATCCTTTTGAAGCAAAACAGCAGCAATTGTATGGAATGATGCAAATGAAAATAAATAAAAAGGCTTGGTATAATCTGGAGATTTCAAAACTAGGGCTTCTTATACTGCTTTCTTTATTTTTTCAAATGCTTGCTGAGCTTCTTCATTCCAAACAAACTTGGCATCCTTCTTTAATAATTTGACAATGGGTTTCACAATTTCTGCAAAATTTACTATGAATCTTCGGACAAATTTTATCTTTCCTAAGAAAGACTACACACCTTTTAAGTTCTTTGGAGCAATCACGTTTTGAATTGCTTCTACTCTCTCAGGGTCTATTCTTACCCCTTCTCTAGATACTATATGTCCTAGCAACTTCCCTTCTCTGACTGCAAAATGGCACTTCTTTGGGTTTAGTGAGACACAATATTCCAATGCTCCATTAAAAATCTTACCCAAGTGATCACAATGATCAATAGCCTTTTTGGAATATGCAGTTAAGTCATCTTGATAACTAACCATGAATAGATCAATGAATTCTTTGAAAGAAACATCCATAGCTCTCTAAAAAGTTGCCCCTGCATTTAATAATCCAAAAGGCATTTTGATATACACATATGTTCCCCATGGAGTAGTAAATGTATTTTTATACTAGTCTAATTCTCTGATTAAAACCTGGTTGTAACATGAAAAACCATCCATCATTAACAACAACTCACAACCAGTCACCTTATGCAACATTGCTTCCATATTGGGCAGTGAATAGTTATCTTTCAATGAAGCAATATTGAGGTTTTTGGAATCAACACATAGTCTAATGTCAACATTTTTCTTTCTAACTGGTACTAGATTTGATACCCGCGTTGAATGTCTAATTGGCTAGATTATCCCAGCATCCTTGAGTTTCATCAACTCTTGCTGCATCTTGGGAGCCAAAAAGGGGTTAATAGGCCTTTTTTTTTGCCTAAATGACTTTACATCTGATTTTAATGGGATTTAATGTTGGAAAAGGTCTTCTCTATATGCTTTCAAGTCCTCATATGACCAAGCAAAGACAGGTTTATATTTTTTGAGTAACTTGATCAGATTTGTTTGTATGTGAGGATCTAAACCTTTCCCACTATAAACTATTAGAGGACTATTTTCAGATCCCAAGTTTATCTCTTCTAAATCCTCAATCTTGGCATTGCTTAACTTTAATGAATCATTTTGCTGACTTATAAACAATGCTTCAAGCTCCACCAAACCCCTAGGAATCTGATTAGAATTCAATTGTACAACTTCATTTCCAAAGATGTAATCTTTTCCATCATCATGTTCCAGTAAGGAGGTACAATCTATACTTTGGTTCTCATAATGGTCTAAGCATTGCATGAACCTTAAAATATCTTGATCATCCTGGAACACTTGCCAGTTGTATATGTTGTCCAGAACAACTGGTCTTGTTTTAACTTCTAGTATTGATACCCCATGTAAGGTCAAATCATCATTTTTCAAAGCAACATTTGCTTGAAAATCAGCAATCATATTTTTTGATGTTTCTAACCAAGTTATATCAAAGGAATGAAACATTTCAAGTTGATCCCAAATATCATATTTGTACATTTTCAATCTGTCATTTTTTTACAGCATATTTGGATCGGACTTGTGCTATTACTAACTCAGAATCACCATAAACCTTTAAACATTTTATACCATGTTTAATAGAAATTTCAAGTCCTAAGAATAAAGCCTCATACTCTACAGTATTGTTTGTACATTGGAAGGCTAACAGGAATGAGTACTTAAAATTTGTACCTGATGGAGATATCAACAATACCCCTGCCCCTGATCCTTCTTTAGAGCAAGAACCCTCAAAGTACATCTTCCAAAATCCATCTTCTTGCATGATTAAATCTTTGTTCAAAGGGTCAGCCTCATGATATTGACAATAAAGTTCACTTTTTTGCATCCTGAAATTTTCCATGTCTATGTCAATGCAACAATTGACATTAGTGTCCTCAAATTTATCTATCATGTGGGGAGTTCTACTCTCCCTTAAGACCTTAACATTCTCTCCAGAAATGTTGAAAGTAGCATATGATAAATCATTTTGTATACTACCCCCCATTGAAGCACTCCATTTTATTGATAAAAACATGCCATAATGAGGTGGTATGTCAACCACAATAACATTCATAGTCATCACTACATCAGGGAAAACTGCTAGTCTATAAGGCATAGCCTCAATGGTACCAATTACAGGGACCTCTCTAGAATCCATAGCTCAGCATCTCCCATAAGGTGTATCAACTTGTAGCCCCATTGCCCTCGTGATTTCAACTGGCATAACCATATTAAAGGCTCCTGAATCAATCATACAATTCTTGGTCATTTTATCATTAATTATCAATGAAAGAAAAAATGGGTCAACAACTTTTGGGGAAGAAGTTGCATTCAAGAATATTTGAGGAATTTTAGATGTCAACACTTCTACTTCATTTCCTTTGGTAGTTGGCTTCATGGAAACATCTACAGGACTCTAAACCTTTATTGTGGGTACACTGTTTAATAATGACATTAATTGTTCCTTATGTTCTTTAATCCTCATCATTTCCAGAAATGGAACCTCAACTATCATTTGGGACAAACATTGACCGATATCTACTGGAGTGTATCTCATATCTGAAAATTTTGATTTGTCAATAATGACATCATTTTCTTCTTTGTGTTCTCTTAGAACTAACTCTTTTAACTTTTTGTTTTCTATCTTCTGAACAGGAACAATTTCTTCTTGTGTTTTCACCTCTTCCTTTTGTACAACATTTGGCTCTATGGATTTTGTAATAATCTTGACCTTATGTTTATTTGCATTTTCACTAGGTCCATCTCTTTTTTGCACATATTTATTGTCTATTTTATTTTCCTTTATAAAGACACCTGAGGCTTGGCTACTAGCACCACCTACCACCCTGTTCCTTAAGTGGTAATTACTTCTAGCCTTATTCACTAGCTCTGCAGTGATTCTAGCCTTCTCTCCATCTGAAGCTTTTCTGATGAGTGGAACATCTTGATTATCTTGGACATAGCATCTTATGTCATCATCAGTTTCCTCAGTTTCACTATCAGATAAGATCTATTGATGATGACTTTCCATCCTTGTTTGTGAAATATCATAATCATGATTTTCCTCTTCATTATCTAAATCTATGTCATGGCATGAATAGGTATTGGTCATACTATGATCACATTGTTCACCATCATCATTCCCTTGTTCTTCACCTACTCTCAAGTCTAGAGAAACTATACAAAAATTAGGGTTATGAGTGGCCTCACATGCTTCACACCAAGTATCATCATTGCAAAAATGAAAAGAGTTTTTGTGAAGAGGGTCTGGAGTTCTGTTGTCTGTTTTATCTTTTCTAAGTATAGCAACCGGCTTTCCATCCTTGAATTGAGTCTCGTAAGGATGGTTTTGCATCCTATTCTGAGGATTATAGGTAGCATTATAAGATGGTCTATTATTCTAGGGAGCTTTATACTCTTTGTACTCTGGTTCTTTTAGATAACTCCTGCTAAACCTTGAATCATCCCTCCTATTTAATTTACCAGATACCCTCCTATTCATCTCAATATTGACTGCTATTTTATAGGCATCAGTAAGGGTTCTAGGATTTTTGTCCCTAAGAGCATATCCCATTTTAGAATCAAAAGCATTCAAATAGGTTGCGAAACATACCTCTTCATCCAGCCTTATCTTCTGAAATAATTTGTGCATAGCTCTTTGAAATTTGGTATTGAACTCTATGACTTCCTGATTGTAGTTCTTTTTAATATTATTCAACTCATTCAATAAAAATCCTTTATTTGTTTTTTCTCCATATTGATCTTTAAACAACTTAATCAACTCATCCATTGAGACCATAGATCCATTAGATAGGCTTCTAAACCATTCTCTTGCATCTTCAACTAAGGACTAAACAAACAATTTCATCAATACATCCTCATGAGTGATATTTAGATCATCAACAAAATCAATGAATTTTCTAAGATGTGTTTCACAAGATATAAAATTATTACCTGCAAATTTAGGGATTTTTTCTACTATATCACCTGCATCCTTAGGAAAAGCATTTGGATATCCAGGTATACCAGCAAAATTAAATTTTTTGTACCTTTCAGTGTGCAATGGTTTTCTTTGAAATTTATCATCCTCCTTAGCAGAAGTGGCCTTTGTTTTAGTAGCAATAACATTTTCTGGTCCAGCATAAGCATACTTTGAGGACTGTAAAAAATCTATCTTTTTCTTCATTTCAATAGTGGTAACCTCCATCTGAGCCTTCTCTAACATTTTTTCCATAGTTTCTTTTTCAATTCTTAATTTTTCCTAATCAATGTCCAACTCGGATATTTGTTCAGTTAAAGGCTTTTGAAACTTAGGATCTTGATTCCCACTTTCATTCATCTTTTGCTTTCCTTTATCCTTTTGTGAAATAGGAGCCTTATGAGTGACTGATATTTCTTGGTCCCTCTAAGACCTCTCAGTATCTTTTATACTTTGATACTTTGAAGACTTTATTTTGTTCTTATCCACATTCTCAGGGTCACTCTTTTTCTTTATCATTTCTCTTTCTTTCTTCATTTGCTGAACCAAGGCTAGTTGTTTCAAAATGAACTTCTCTTCATTAGCCAACATATCAGAAGGAGCATCTTCTGAATCTGAATTAGAAGTACTAGCCTCTTCTCTTTCACTTGAAGTAGTGGTGACAATGGGTGTTTCCAATACTCTCTCAGCTACTTCTTCATATTCTGAAGTATTCACTTCATAAGAGTGCTAACCAAAATTTACTTCTCTTCTATTACCCTCTCTACCTCTCAGTGGGGTCTTATCCATGTTGACTGGATCTTTCTTTTTTCTCCAGGACATATCCATATTTGAAGATGACACAAGTCCACCATATAATATTTTCTCAGGATCTATTTTCATTCTTGACCTAGTATTCATTATTGAAAGATATTTACTCACTCTTCACTAATCTCATAGATTTTCCTTTAGAGTCACCACCCAATCACTTGGGATAAATGAATACTTATCAAATGAGAAATTTGGCTACAACCACTGGTATGATTTGTAAAAAATTTTAATCTTTGAAACACTAGAGACTTCTGACTACTTAGAGATATTCTGAAACTTGTTCAACCAGACTTTATAATCTTTAGTCCCCTGCAGAGTCGCCAATTTATTAGTGTTTTTCCTTGCTAGGCCTCTAAAAGATACTTGAAATCTGAAACAACCCTATGACCCCTTAATGCCTTTTGACACTATGACTCTTGCAAGGTAAAAACACTAATTGATGATGTTCTTGATAACACTGGGGATACCTATTACCACCTCCTTCTTTTTTGAGATCCACTGACTCAGGCAGGTTTTATCTATGAATGATTACTGTCTTAACAATATCTTTAGAGTGGATTGAACCTTATGTGATGAATGCTCTATTTTAGATGGACATGTATATAACAATACATATGACTATGATTATTCTGAGGATAAGCTTGACAATCCAAATCAATATTTTGATGATAACAGACAGCAACATGATTAGGAAATACATTCTTGTTTCCTTTTGCAATTCTTGTGAATTTAGGAGGAATAACCTATTTGATTTTCTCTTCAAGAAATCAAAAAACTTCAATTATGACCCCTAAGTACACAATTGATTTTACCAAAATACTCTTAAAGTGATTGATTTAAATAGTTTTAATGCTTGGATGATGATACATCACTTAACAAACTATAGACTAGTGCCTATCCTTGGGCAAATAGAGTCAAAAGATGTAAATCCATAGAAAAGTATGAACAGGAATATTGTAGGATGCCTGACAACCTACATACAACTTAGATAAAAATTCCTTGCAAACTTATCCTGTGACTTCTACAATATTGTATCAAATCCTCAGTTGTTGCAGTACTCTCTGAAACTACTCACAAACTTTAATTCTTCCCTTAGAAGAAGCTTGCAAATAATTAAAAAGATACCTTATAGCCAATATGTTTAATATGCCTTACAAATTAAACATAAGAGAGTGCATACAATAAGCAAAGAGACAACAACAATGTAGAATAAAATTGCACTGTATTTTTATTCATATATTCTTCTTCAAGTACATATAAATGCTTAAAATCTCAAAACACAGACAGAAATCAAAAGGTCTGTCTTCAATTATATTTCATCCCCCACTTTACAATTACAACTTTGGTCCTATATATAGGTCCTTAACCATCTAGGTATCCTTTATTTTAGGATGCAACAAGCTTCGGATGGTTTAAGGAACCTAACCCAAAAAGAATAGAAAAAGACAAAACAAGAGAATTTAGAAGTGGTGGGAGGACAAAAATAGAGGATATAGATCTGATATTCTTTGTCTCTTCTGGAATCTGGCACCTTTGTCTGACAATGTTCAATATAGCTTCTGATGGTTACATTAAGACTGAGTGACCGCCATTACAGGCTAACCTACACTCATCTCTATTTATAGCTAACCTCCCTGTGCTCATTGGTCAGGCGCCAAGTGTTCCCTTCTACTCTTCATCTAGAATTTCCTCTTCAATTACAGTCTTCTTCTTCTTTGGCCTAGTCATCAGCTCCCATGTTGTCACTTCATCATCTGTTGGCCATTTGAAGTCTTGAGTACCCTGTACCTATGTCTTTTGTCGCTCCCATCTAACATCAATAATGCCCTTAACATCCATTAAAAACTTATTAATGTCAGTTTCTACCTTAAAGGCTTCATCTAATATCTTATAAAATCCTTCAACATCCAAATCTGATCCCACAATAAATGCCTTATTATTAGGAAATTTGCTGTCAAACTCATTCCTCCAGGCATCTAAGGCCTTTACTTGATCATCTTCTCATCTTAGTGAAGGAATAAATCTATTAAAATCTGCAGAAAAGAGACTCAATTTAATCTCTATTTGATTCAATTTGCCCTTAAAGAATAAGAGAGAAACATTGACCTTTTTGATCTCATCTTCCACCTCTGTTACTATCTCTGGCAAATCTAATCTTAGGGTTTGCAAAGATGCAAGCTTTTCAAACAACTGCACCCTGGTAGACCATTTGGTAAAATAGGGGTTCAAAATAGCAAGATACCCCATTACCTCTGTATGCAAAGCTGGCAATTTATTATAAGCATTAAGGACAACATCAGTAGTATCCTTCAAGACTTCAATCCTATGTTGTAGAATGCCCCTTAATGCACTCAAGGCAATTTCATTCTTCTTTTCTCCTATATCATCCTTTTCAACCACTTATTCTAATTTTGCCTTATCTTTAATTTGCAAAGGTTGTTGAGCAGGCACATATACCACCTTAGGCTTCTCTTCTAATTCCTTCAATAATCTTTCAATCACCTGTCCTTGCTGGTGTATTTTGATGTGGTACAATTCTCAATCTTTACCCAATGCACTTGTTTCTTCTATCAATGTGCTACACTTATCAGACAACTGTTTAGTTTTGTCTTCATTTAAGTGTGCCCAATGTGTCATGATTTGGGATATTTACAAATCCCCTGTATTCTGCACTGACCATACCATTTTGTTTCCTCCCATATTTTCTTGAATGTTTACCAATTGAGGTTTATGATCCTTTGGGTAAATCCTCCACATTGAAAAAGCTTTAGACTTTGGGCTATACCCAAATCCTTTGATCACATCTCCCATTTGTACCTCACTGGCCATCTTCAGATCAGGCTACTTTCTTATCTGATCAATTATGAAAGAAGATGCCAAGTCCCAACCCTCAGCCAATAACATGCCACTACTCAATACCATTTTTCTAGCCTCATCAGGAGAAATGTCCTCAGTGTCTGGGTCATATGATTGTAGGGCACTAGAGCCTCATTTGTTATTGTCTCTTCCCCATCAATAGTCAACTGAGCTCTAATTTTCTCTTTCTTGTACCACATTAGGAAGTCTTTAAACTCCTCTATCTTGATGAAATTATCATCATTCAAAAACTATTGTTGATGTATCAACCTTTCATCAACACAAGCCTTAAGAGGCAATTCCACATTCTCCTCCATATCAGGTTGTTTTTTCTTGCCTTGCCTAATCAATTTTCTTAGTTTATGTTCATATAACCTATTTCCGGGCACTAGGGCACTTGCTCTATCCTTTTTATTTTCTTGCTTCTCAACTGAAGGCTAGCCTACTTCCATTTTCTACCTTTTGACTAAAGGCTCCTCTACATCATCAGGATGTGTGGCCTCTGTCAAATCAACAATGTGGTCCTCAGCCCCCTGCAACTGTGGTATCTCAGCAACATCCTACTGAGGTTGAACATATCTAGTAGGACGGGCATAGTCATTGTCACTACTACTGTCATACTCAGATTCTGAATGATCTAACTCTTAGGAAGCTTTCTTATCAAGACCAATCTCAAGCTGTTCACTAAGCACATAATAATTATCAATCATGGCTTTTATTCTGTCAAAATATGGCAAATTAGGGTAAAAACCTACAAAATCCAACCCATTTCTTTTGATTTGTCTTTCAAGGTTCAGCAACTCCTGAATCCTTGTTCTCCTTGTCTTGATCTCATCTTCATCAAGAATATTTCTTATTGCATCCTCTTCAATACATTCACAATGGAAATTTGTATTGGGGATTGTAGGAGTATAAAATTTTCTGACTCCTGCCATGAAGCCTTCAGGATCAATGTATCTATATGAAGCTGCCCCCATTTTTCAACTTTCCAACCACTAGCTAACTGAGTCAATAGCACCTTTGCCAATAGTAAAATTTGAAATTCTGAACTGTCTAAGGGTTAAGGTCCCCTTCCTGTGCGGCACAAAGTGCTCGTTATCTGTTAATAATAATTGCCATATAAATTCCACGGCAGCTACTCTTGTTGGCACATGGTAGGGAAAGATATGAGGTGGATGTATACATCCATATACCCTTATTATGGTATAGTTCTCTTCTAAGAAGAAATCTCCCCAATTATGATCTCCCTCCCATTTATCCAAGTATTCACTAGGCCTTAGCAGTTGCATAAGCTTAATTGGGATCCTTGTCCTGTTGATGCCCAGGCTCTATATTATTGGATACACAATCCAATTATGAATTGCACAGTAATCACAATCCCTAGATGTATAATTCCAAATATTTACCCAGAACTGGATAAGATTAGGTCCATGTTGATAAAACCTCTAAGGGGTCAAATTACTTACATCCATGATCACAAAATTAAAATGCAACAGGAGATGGATGAGGATGGAATAGTGTAAGAACCTGGGTTCTTTCTCCTTAGGGTCCTCCATCTTATTCTAAGTTACTATAAATCCCTCATGCATCTTTTCAATAATATGTTGAATATAGTTATAGCTGGTGCTAGAATGCACCTCCTGTAGATCCAGCACCATCATCAATATCCCGGCATTGATCTTTTCCGCTTCCCCATCTATCCCTAGCACTCTACATTGGGCATAGGCGATGTACTTAATGTAGAAATGCAAGTCCTTGAAGTAATAAGGGCTTTTCCCAAACATAAGATCAAGATATTTTCTCACCTCCTTAAGCATGTGTTTCTACAATTGTCCACTAGCAATACCAGGCTTCAAATTGTACCTCACCTCTTTCTTAGTAATGTCAATCTTGGTAGACATAGTACTATGCAAGCCAAAAGCTTGCATAAATGAATTTTTGTTAAGGATGAGCAGGGCAGTGCCATCATTCCTTTTAATTGTCTTAGGCAAGACATCATAATGACTGGCAAGGCCTAAGAACAAATCTACATCTATGTAGACATCAGGAACAATTAACCTAGCCAAGCCACAGGTCTAAGGGTTTGATACTGGGATGGCTTTATCAGAATTCTTGTAAAAATAAGTAAAGAGGGAACAACCTGTTGTTCCCAGAGTATCAGCATCCCTGATGTTGTAGTAGTCATCTGTAAGCACATTAGCATTCGCTCTTTTCTTCTGAGTTTACCATGAAGCAATCTGAGGAATTCATCACGTAAATTTCATTTTCCCTTTGCCTCTTCATCTGCCTCTTCACTTCTCCCAGTGTTTGAAGCTATACTAACTTCTCTACTCATGTTTTCTATGTTTGAATCCCTTTTTCTTTACCGATATTGAAACAAATCTCTTTCCAAGGCTCACTTTACTCCTCTGTGCACAATTCTCAGAAATTCAAAGCCTTTTAATCAATGGAAAACTCTACATTTTTCTAATTTCTTCTCTCTTCTCGGAATACCTAGCACTTCTTCGTTCTAAAAATATAAAAGCAAGATAAGTTAAAATGAACCTTCAATCAGCTCTTTATGGTAACTACTCCAAGTACACACCTCATCATTTGAAAAATCATCAATTTTGTCTTCAATTCAGCATGTTGTGCAATCAATTGAAAACCTAGCCGTAGTTCCATGAGTGTGACAGGAAATCAAATTCATATATCTGAATCCTTAGAAAAACCTTATCTCAGCTACCTTTTCTACACAGTAATCAATATTCAAGCTTATTCATTAGACACTAAATGATTCATGTTGTCATGTCAGCCACTACCACCTTTTCTTATGATTTCATATCTAGTGACTACACGACCATGTATAATCTCCTTGTCGCTGACCCAAGTCCTTAACCCCTGATTCTTCTAGAGACTTAGTGACTATGTAACTTTCCCCGTCTTGGTTAACTAAAGTTACTTTTGGCGATCATGAGACTGTGCAAATCAAATTCGCTGGATGTTAAAACTAACTCACATCTTATTCAGAGTCTCCGTGACTAACAATCATCTTTAGCTTTCATAGTTATCTCCCAGTCACTGAGTGTTTACTTTCCTTTATGAGACGCCACGACTACCGTTAGTCACTTAATCGCTGAACACCAATGTTAAGTGTCAAATCCTTTAGAGACAACGCGACAAGCACTTTACCCTTCATTTCATCTAGAGACAATGCAACATACCCTTATCTTTGAATTGTGAGTACCTTTTCCTTTGGGACCTTTTATTTAGAGACTTTGTGACCACCGTAGGATCTCTGAATCATTACATCTAATGGATCCTACTAAATCACTGAGTAATCTATCATACCCTTAAATTCTTTGGAGACTACACGACAACAAAGACCTTTATGCTTAGTCTCTTAATCGCTGAATAGTATTTTTCCATTTGGAGACCACGTGACAAGCTCATTAGTCAACTTGTCTTTTGACACATGTCTCATTCATCACTCATCTCTGCATCGTTGAATGGAAAGATGACTCAGCATTTCAATCCGGCGACAACCCGACTGTGTTTCATCTCAAACTGCATATGGTTAGTCGCAAAGTCTTAGCAACTTTTACTTAATGGCCATTCTTTCTGGAGACTACGTGACATGAACCTTGTACTACTTACTTAACTATAGACTAATCTAGCGATCATGCGACACAAAGAAATCACCAAGTCTCATGATGAACCACTAACTGCTGATCTTTTCTCGCGACACCGCGACTTATCTATGGGCCCTTTCACAAACTACTGACCTATTTTCTCATTCAATGACTACATGACATGAAGAGCTCTACCAAGTCTCTTAAATCTGAAGGAATATTCTAATTCTATGAGAGACATCCTGACACAAGCTAATCGCCAAGTCTCGAGGGAAAAAGGAATATGCCATCCAGATTACGTGACTAGGCGACTGAGCTTTTCAACACATGACTTAAGTGAATTCTAAAAAGTAACACCAAAATAGAAGTGATAAACATCTTAGGGTTTTTTCTCATTTTTTTCCCTATAAGACAAGACCTAGGGTTTTGAGGCTTTATATTTTTACATGGATTCTAACCAGAAAACCTAAAGATTTCAACAGTGAAATGTGAATAAACTCAGAGACCTCTGTTTTTAGGTAAGAAACAAGTATGAGGACCACACAATTTTGCAAATAAACCAGAACTAGGAATACAACCAATAGGGTGTACTCAGGATTGGCCTAGGCCAGAATGCTCCCTGGGATTATTTCCCATAGATCCAATGGGAGGCTAGTTTCCTCAGCTTCTGTCAAGTGAACGATGCCTTCATCTACTACAACCTCCTCACACCTACTCAAGATGTCAGATACTGGCTCTCCAAGGTGGAAATAGACTAGGTTAGAACTTATGGCCATTAATATATTCAATTTCAATAGCATACCTACATTCGGGTGACTGGCTTCTCTGGGAAACCCTATTTATTGCCCAAGCATTGTGGGGATAAAATAATTCTTTTAGAATACTACAAGCAGATCTTAGACCTACACACCCTCTTCATAGTGAAGAAGGTGATGAACATCCCATTAACAATCACTTGTAGGAATTACTCTTGCAGTCTGGCCATGGAAAAAGAGGGAGACAATGAGCTCAAAAGTTTGGGACTATCAGAGTTTTATCTGGAGCGGAAGAATTTTGATCTGCTGGGTAAAATAGCAACGACACTTCCTTGGGCATCAAAGCCCCATGAATATCACATGGAGGACTTTTGGGAAGCCTACCAGGATTACTTTGAAGTTTGGAACTGGCATTTCATCTGAATGACAATGGGAATGATGAAGAGGCTCAAGCTTTGGAAGTTCCTTGATGATTTTTTAGATACAAGGTCCATAGTAGACCCACAATACAAAGAAAAGGGGGTAGATAAAATGGCCCTCCCTCTAGTAGATTGGGATGCACAAGAAGGACCAATAGTAGAGGACCTCACCTATTACGTGATAGAGCTCAGTCATGCATATTTTAAGAAGGCATGCCCATTTGTGCGGTATTCAACTTTCAGGGCCGGAACCTCTTCACAGGGTGAGGATAGAGGAAAGAGGAAAGTAGGGACCCCGTCTCAAGTCCCAACTGCCACTCCCATAGTGGAAAAAATGTAGCAAATGATAGCCACCTCCCAGAAAATGAAAGAAAATTTAATCACTCGGTTGGCCACTCCAGCCATTGTGACCAGACTTGTCTGCCCTCCCACTTCCCCTTCACTTGCAGCATTAATGGTCCAAGTAACAGGGACTGGGGCGAAGGAAGGGTAGGCAACCATGTTGGATGTAGGGCCCCCATTGGTAACAAGGAGGAAAAAGAAGAAGACAGCTAATCCTCAGCCAAAGGTGGAGCTGGAACTCAGGATGCCTAGCATCCCTGAAATACAAATTGTCTTGTCAGACTCTCTAGAGCAAGACAATCAACCCGAGAATCCCCCGGAGACCTCCCCTCTACATGATGAGTTTGATGAAATATTTGGAATGGATAAATAGGTGAACTTACAAGGGGATATCGGGAATTCAGTAGAAGAAATTTTTTCCCAAGAGGAAGTGGTGAACCCTCTCAAAAAGAAAACCCTAGAGAAAAAACTG
This sequence comes from Thuja plicata, assembly GCA_018584345.1. Lineage (NCBI taxonomy): Eukaryota > Viridiplantae > Streptophyta > Pinopsida > Cupressales > Cupressaceae > Thuja > Thuja plicata. The sequence continues at coordinate 3,258,572 of MU228082.1, forward strand.
CCCAAGAGCAAGAAGTCTGGGTAGAACCAGGAAAGGAGCCTGAATAGATGAACATCGTTGACATCCCAGAGATACAGGTTGCAAGCACCATGGAGGATAGGAAAATATAGGATGAGTAACTGGCATTAGCTGAGGGAACCAGACCTATGGGAACAACTGTAACCTCAACTTCCATGCTCTAGATGTCATCTCTAAAGAAGGAAACATTCGGTGAGGTAGTTTCAGTGGCCGCATTGTTAAACTCTGGCCAGATACCTCACCTACCTATGGAAAATATTATGACAAATGAAAGCATCCCGGCAGATAAGGTCAAGGAACAAAAGAAAAAATAGCAACAAGATGAGGGGAAGAACCCCGAGAATACAAATGTAGGGTCCGATGTTGTTAAGGACATGGACACCAGAGCAGATGAAACTAATGCCACTAAGGTGGTCCTAAAGATATAGGAAAAGAGTTCAGAGAGGCTCAAATTACAAGGGATACACCACAGAACCCCGTAGGGGACTCACAAGATCAAACTTTGGTGGAAAGGTCACCCCTACCACCTCAATGACTGGTGGAATCAAGAAAAAGGAAGGCCCTAGCACCAGCCAAGGCCCATCTCTCCTTGGCAGAAATGATGGCGCAAGCAAAAAACCCCCCCAAGGAAAAGAAAGCTCAGATAGTCCATACCCTCTGGACTAGGATGGGTGGAGATATAGTTGTGTTAGTCGCAACACCTTCCCCAGATGCAGACGAGCTGATGGCCAAGGTTGAAGAGTACACAATCATGGACATACCTCTAGGGAAGAGGGGAAAGCATGGTGATTTAGACCTACTGAAAGAAGCGACCAAGGTGGTAGAAGCCCACTATGAAAAGGAAGCCCAGAAGTTCATGGCAGAAAAGGAGAAAAATGCAAATCTTATCAGACTTCTGATAGAGCTTTCCCAACCCATCAATGTCATTCCTCTAGAAGCTTCCTCATCCAAAGCACCGCTCCCAGAGGGTGATATTGACGCACTCAGAAGTATGAAAAGGAAAGCACAGGAAGCTGATGATTGGGTAGCTGAACAGGTAAGAAACATCTGGTGTTTCCTAGTGACGACTCTCCTGGACCTATATGCCACCAACAATGTTATACATCAAGAAAAGACTACTATTACCATCTGGGAGGGAGAGGTTGATAAGTATGAGGCTTGGGTAGGTGAGTTAGGAGAACTAGTGAGCATCAAAGAGGAAATTGTCTCTAAAGCTAGAATTTTGGGACAGGAGTCCTTTGATTTTGTCTAGACCTAGCACTCCAGACTTGACCTCACATTGGAGGTAACCAAGCAACTGGTAGGGGCCCTACAGGACAAGGTGTTTGAGATTGATTATTCTTTGAATTTATACAAGGAATTCATTACAAGGGTTTCGGGAGTTCATCCCTTTAGTACTGAGACATGTACTCCAAAGGAGTATGTTGTAGGGAAATTTGATGAGCTGATGGAAGCTCGATACCAGTCCCCAGAAGGAATTGACAGAGCAAAAATGTCTCATATATCTCGCATGGTGCTCCAAGGCCACGATGCTGTAAAGATGGCCACTAAATTCAAGGCAAAAACTCCAGATCTGGGTGAACAGGTGGAGGCAACTAAATACCATCGGGCAAGCCTCAAGAGCATTGATGAAGATGGAATCACCCAGCTCTTGGAAATGTTCAATAACACCAAGGAACAATAAGTTCCTCGTGAGTCTGGAGAATTTTCGCCAATATCACATTTTTGTATTCATTATTCTTTCGTAGCATAAGCTCTCAGATCCCAGAGTTCTGGATCTATAGTTTTGCATTCTTTTGATGATCCACGTCCTGGTTCCCCAGAGCCAACCGGTCATTGTCAGATAGTTAGTAAGGGTGTCAGGAAGTGGGTGACCCCAAAAAGGCACATCAGTTTGAGGTAGGTTTTCTTTCGAAGGTGCCACTCCAGCATAACACCTAGTGCATCAGAGATAGTAGGACACTTTTCTATTAATGAGGCATGTATCCTCGAACCTCGGGGATCGGATTTCTTATATTCTCCCTCTAGCTCTCTTCTCGAGGTCTATTCTTCCATACCTCCTTTCTTGTCTCATTATTCTGACATGTTAGACCTCTATTCTTTTCGAGGTTGTTGTAGCATGGTGCAGGTAGTACCAGCCACCAGAAATTGTATTTTATTGATTGAGTGTAAAATTAAGTTAGGTTAAGTTTTAGGGAAAACATGGGTATAAATAACAAGTCTGACCTCATTCTAGAGGTCGGCAAAATTGATGATTTTGCAGTCCATAGCTATAGCATTTCAGATTTTTCATTTTCTAGTAGTTACAAAGCTCAATACTCCTTAGTTCTTAGAAGTTCTTAGTAGATAGATGCTCCCTTGGAGCCATTATTGTACGCACCAGTGCTCGCTAGAAACCTATTAATGAAGAAGGAAGAGTTCTGGCAATGAAGTTGTTATTGTTATGATTTCTGGTTAACGTTCTTTCATGATGTATGTTTCTTATGTCCCTTGCTCTAATGTTTTAAGTAGATTAACAACCTTCTTTCTCCCTCACTATTGAATGTGTATGAACTGATGGCTCTATATACATCCAATATTTTAGTGTAGCATGTTAGAGCATGGTTGATGTTTAAACATATTTGCATGACTATAGATAGATGGAATACTTCTAACCCTGACCTATCTTTTGAAGTTTATTTGGTTAACTAACGAATGCTTGCAAGAAACCCCACTTACCTAAATCCTCAGAGAAGACAATCCAAGATAACCAGCTATCCCCCCAAACAAAACAGTCACACTCCCAACTAAGATCCCACACTGTCAAGACCCAACTCTCACGTGCTTGAAGGCCTAGATAATTTATTCCCCGAACAACCTTTATAGGCAAAGTTGGTTAGTACCCCGGTACCCATTGACAACTTACATCTGTTGTCGAACCAGGTCACAAAGTCCCATCAACACCAAGAAAGCTTACATGCAATCACTGTGGAAAGAAAGGCCATACATCAAATGTATGCAGAGGAAAAATGAAAGGTATTCCTAAATATACATCTTCATTCATAGGATTCTGTTATAAATGTAACAAGAAAGAACATAAAGCATATGAATGTAAGTCTGAGATGAAACAACCAAAGAAGGAAGCCTACATGGACAAATATTGTCCTACATGAAAAATGAATGGGCACACAACTCTAGAATATTGGAAAAAGAAAAGGCAAGCATGGAAGCCTAAAGGTCAAGAAACTCCCTATCAACCGAAGAGAGTTGATAACTAGTATTTATGGGACTACAACACTTGGAAAAATTGTACAGAATCTGGAAGATATGGTCACATTACTGCAAATTGTATGAGACAATGGACTAGAAAATATAGAGGCTGGACTAACCCCGGAATGGCATGCTTACACTGTCATAAATTTGGTCATCTCAAGAAATACTAAAGAGACCAAATGACAGAGACAAGCACATATCCCAATGGAAACACCATTGAAGACATCTGGAGAGCTAGAGACAAAATGTGGAGAAAATCTTCAAACAATGATGAAGTTGGACCGAGCAATGCAAATGGTGACACCCCATCTAATGGATCTAATGACTTCACCACCCCCACCTAAGCAGAACAAGTAAGTATGGAACTGGATTACATAAGTTATTATTTTACATCAGTTCCATAATATATATTGATCAAATGCCAAATTAGCATAAGTTCATCATGGTATTACTTGTTAAAATCTGTGAAAACTATGCTATCGAGTATTCATACTGAAATCCATCAATACTCACTCAAAGCCAAGACTACCTACACTTACCAAGAAGCATTAGTTAACATAAGAAAGCAAGTTGCTAAGTGTAAACCAAGCCTCATCGGTAAACAAGCAAAGTAAACAAGTTGTCTGCGATACCAAAACCTGTCGGTAAAGGCAAAAGGAATACCGACTGCTCTGAAATGTTATGATTGTCACCAAAGGAAAATGAATTCTTCACCAATGAACTCTGTCTTCATACACCCACGAGTTGGTAAGAATTTATAAAATGCATTTTAGGGCATCAGCTATAAATAGGGCAACAGAATAACTCATTGTTCACGACGACTAGAGCAGAGCGACCAAGGCAATTTTTGAGTAGAGAGAAACTAAATCATAGAGAAACTACAACTCGACACATAGCACTCCAAAGCACTTTAGAAATCTTTGCAAACACAAACAGTAAGTTCAACAGAACCAACAACTCTATTTTTGTGCATTTCATAGGAAGCCTTAAATTTTTGAAAACGGCCTCGACATCAAGATCCGTGAAATCAAAGAACAAAAAGAAGGATGAGTTCAAGCTCATCAAGAATTTGGCATGTGAGGAACCTAACTACAAGATCCATCCTGAGGTTTCCTCACAACCAAATGATGCTGGAGCATTTTCACGAATACCAGCTAGGTTTTTACTCATGAAAGATCGAATTCGATCTTTCATACACTGCAAGATTGCAAAGATAGGAACTTCAGAAGTTGAAGAAGCTTATAAGAAGTTGTGCAACAAAGATGGAACACTAAAAGATGAACACAAGCATATAGAAGTAAAAGGGCTCACCAATGCCCTAATGTTCCTAAAAGTATTCAAAACTGAGTGGATTCAGTTAGTACTAAGCCAAATTCATAACAACAAGCTATGGCTTGATGAACCAAAGGTGATAACCCGAGATGTCATCCATGCGGTCACCAGTTACCCTATAATCAAGAAATTAAAGGCACTAAAGCATCCACCTAAGGCTGAGACCAAGAAGATGAGAGGAGCCAAATGGGATGGAAAAGGACTAAAAACTACCAAAATAATTGATGATGAGATCAAATTTGGTGCATGCGTTCTAGGCTATAAATTATTCCAAGAAAGCAGGTTGAATAGAATAGCATCAGGTGTAGTAGACACAGCCTAAAAAATTGTGAAGAAGGGAACACAATTAAACTTATCTGAACTTCTGCTAAATCAGTTGAAAGATAACTTAAAGACTATCAAGAATAAAAAGTCAAACACATGTAAGTTTGGCTCACTCATAATGTGTAATGTCTTCTATTTTCAAGAAACATTCCCATCGGTAGGAGATGTGAAATGGGACAGCACCAAACTGGTCACCATGCAAATCAGTGAGCACATAGCCACACTAGGAGATAACTTTGAAACAATCATGGATGAATACTTCACTGTATTCAAAGAATGAATGCAAAAGAGAGTAAGAATCCCTGAGAAACTCATTGAAAAATATGAAGATGAGATATGCTTCATGGTTGATACAAACAATACATATATCAAGCCTGTTGTACCGAGGATAGCATGGTTACAACCATTGGAGTATGAAATAAACATTAATCTTGCAACTAAGGCAATTGATGCCTTGATCAATGAACCATTGGATAAGAAACAACCCAAGTTTGGAACATATTAGGAGGCCAAGACAAGAATAAAATTTGGCCTGGTTGTTAAGAAAATTCTCAGAAAGAAGGACAAGATGGTGAAGAATCTCAAGAAGATATTGTCAGCAACCGAGGAAGAAGTTGAACAGGATGAAGAAGTTGAACAAGAGGAATAAACCGAAGAACATTTATCTATCTGTCAAATAGAGGAAAAGGATGACTCTGAGGAAATAGAGTCAGATTCACCACCACCTCCACCAACTAAAAAGAAAAGGACAATAGCTGCTTCAAGAACAAGAATCCAAACATCAAAGGTTTCTACTCCTTCGCCTTTAAAGAAAGGAAAGGTCATGACATACAAGAGGAAAGTTGCCATACCAAAGAGAGGGAAAAACAAAAGAGGAAGGAATATCATCAGAACCTGAGAGGATATTCAAGACACTGAGTAGGATGAAGTTGTAGAGGCCAAAAGTGTCAAGGTACAAGCTCCTAAATCTATTGATGACATATGCAAATCTATTGCAAATTTTGGATCTATTACATATTGGAAGATTAGAAGATGGTTGAAATTAGACCCAGAAGATCAGAATAAAATAGAGGATGCCATCATAGAAAAAATCTACAAGTTTAGATATGTACCAATTTAGTTTGAAGGAAATCATGTACCAAGAGAACTATTGGATAGACTATACTCCAGATGGACATTTTCCTTGAAGAATGAGAAATAAATAAGATAAAGAGTATTGTTTTCTCTCATGCCACCTGAATCAAAGAAGGTAGAAATAGATGAAATGATGGAGAAGCACAAAAAGGATTTCTCACCAAAGTTGAGAGCATATAAATTTCTTGAAGGAAAGATTATAGAGCTTGACAAGGACAGCCATAAGAAATGGTGTAAAATTATGAATAGACCTACTGAGGAGGAAATCCCCAAAAAATACATTCAACAACAATATGTTGATAAGGCAACTCAAGATGACACATCTATTGGCTATACAAGGAAGAAGATGATACAACCAGAAACAAGAATGCAGATGTTGCAAATGAATCATGGCCAAATACCAAAAATGACAACATTATGGATACTAATGTCATTGACATCACCGATGACCTAGTAGAGGAAATTAATAAAGATGAAGATATCACTATTGCAAAGGACAAAATCGATAAGCAGGACACAACAGTTGATACTGCACAAGTAAATATTCTAGGCAACATGCCAATATTGATACAAGTTATCAATATTCTACAAGAATCGAGCAAGTCACCAAAAAAGGACACTCCCAAGGAATTAGGAGAAGAAGAAAATAAAGACAACACCAATGGTCAGAAAGACATCAGAGCCACTCAAAATGTAACTGACACTGATAAGGTTATAGGAGGATATAAAGAGAAGGATGCAGATACAACATATAAGAATGCATAAACAAAGAATGATGAAGCTAAGGACACTGATGAAGGAGACAAACCTAAAGATGGTACTCCTGAGGAAACCAACAAACGTGCTACTGACGATGTGAAGGTGAATGTGGAGACATCTATAGACACCCGACAAGATAAAACTGACACCAAGCAGAAAAAAGAAGCTCAACAAGTCACTTCATCAAGCACAACTGAGAAAGCTGAGAAATTGGCAATGGTTTTACATTCTAGTGATTCACAGAAGAAGAAGAAATCAAGGAAGAATAAGTTGGAAGTTTCCTTGGATGAACTTATTGAAATACCAAAGTGTGACCCATCTACACTTGATTTTGAAGCATTACAAGACTATGGAGAAATATGCCAAAGAAATGCATTACAAGAGAAGCTGAAGAAACATCATAGGGACTCCATGGTACTAGAGACAACATGGGACATTTTGCACCAAATTTTACCTGATGTTGATATTGATCAAAATAAGCCAATACTAGATCAATTAGCAACTCTCATGGATGCAATAACAACTCAAAATATAGATGCAAAGAAGGCAATTGAGGAGAGAGCAGAGTTGAAGTACCAACAAAAGCTTATTAAGAACATCAGCCAAGAAGTGGCGGTCAATAAGGTAAATTTATTAGAATTCATCACTAAATTAGACCCAATCATAACTAAAGCTATAACCTTGATTCAAAAATTGAGCACAATAGACAAGTTCACTAAAGAAAATAGTGACAACATTGTAAAGCTGGATACAGATCTAGCAGACAGTGCAAAAAGCTTAACCACCGATGGAGACAATGCAATTAAGTTGCATTATGAGAAGATCAAAGAGATAAAAAGGTTAAGGTAGGAACTGTGGGAAGTAGATACAGACTTTAGGGAAGAAGTAATCAAGCTCCAAGCTCAACTTCTACCGAACCTTACACTGCTCAATTTAGCAAGGCAAATGATAGGAACCCCAAAAATGTCTATAGCAGACGGCATCTATGACATGCACTCCAAGATGACACTCGAGCACATGGATCTTGAGAACCTAAAAGAACAATGGGAGAAAATGATGGAAGACATGAAGTATTCACACTCCCACATTTTTTATAAGCTCTAAGGTAAAGACCTTTGCCCTTAATATCAAAAAAGGGGGAAAATGATATGAGTACGAAATAAAAGGTAAAATGATATGTATTCATTCATTCATTCATATGGGAAAATGGAAAATGGTAAATATATATATATATATATGTATATTCATATGGTAAAATGATATGTATAAGGAAAGATATCATATGTATAGATATATCGGAATATACATAGGGGGAGTCATTAAAATGACTAAGGATTATATATGTTGTATATACTTAACATTTTGTTAGTATTTTGCACATATCAGTGTTTTATACTAATGTCAAAGGGGGAGATTGAGAACATTAATTTTCCATTAGTATGAAAACAACACTTTTGTTAAGCATACACTGAAAGACAGGACAAGAGAAAATTGAAGATCAGATAGAAAGAGATCACCGATTATGACTAAGTGCAAAGAGAATCGACAACACAACTTAGTGTGTAAACCAAAAATGCAATGACAGAAAGATAAAGAGGAACCCGACAAAGGAACCTAACATGAAGGATATAGTGCAGACCGACAAGATAGTTAAAGTGCAACCGATAGAACAAAACTGAAGGACAGTCAGAACATAACCGATTGACAGAAACTGAAAGTCAGTTGCAGCCCGCAAAAAGTGGATCTGACTTCCACGTCAGTTAAAGAAAAGCTTATTCTATTTATAGGATATTTATTTGTTTTAAATCCATTTATTTAGGGACAAGGAACATGAATGTAAGTGCTTTAGTCAGTCTAACTGATTTAAAACACATAGACTAGGAGAGCTAGGTACAAGTTGTAAACCTGATCTTAGAGTTAACATTGTTTTTCTTGAAACTTGATGATATCAATCCATTTATAAATAGATGATGCAATCATTCATATACATGGATAAAAAAAGATGAAAAGAGAGAGGAGAACATGAATGAAACATACGAGCACATCTATGGATCAGATTGAGAGTTTCAAGAACAAGAATAGAAAAAGGTGAATTTGGTTATCAGAACCAAGAACAGAGGATACCGAGAATCAGAGGTATTATTAAATCACAATTAGGTGATAATATTTTTCATGTAAACTAAATTGGATCTGTATCAGCAATAGGAGATTGAATTTACCAGGTCAATTTGTAATTTTCTATCATTCTAACAAGTGGAGCAAAGTGTAAAAATCCTTTCAAGGAAGGTGGATTTAACAGTCCAACAAAAAATCTCTTAACCAAGTGCACACTCAACAGTGTTTATAAATCTCTTAACATAGTAGACTTTAACAGGTCTTCACCGATACTCTTAACAGGGTAGATCATCAGAAGTGATCAAATTGTAAGCCTTAATTGGCCCCTTCCAATTTGCAGATAGTGAATATTTTGTGGGTGTCATCCCCACCACATTTTTTACTTCCTAACAAGAGTTTTCTATGATATCATATCTTGTGTTATGTGTCAATTTACTTTCATGAATGTTTCTATGAATGTTCACATGTATGTTAATGTTATGAATTGATATAACTTACATCAAGATAATATAGATTAGATTTAATGGATATACAATTGATTGCAAAGGTTAATTGATTTAAGGATACAAAAATTTTAGAGGTACTGATTCACCCCTCCCCTCTCAGTACATACTTCCCACTAATCCCAACAAGGAGTTTTTTATTCTTTTTGCAGTTTCTGTTGGAAAGATTGTTTTCTCTGTGCTTTCTTGATTGTAATTTGATTTTGAGTTAAGGATCTCTTTATTTCTAAAATAATTTACATAGATGATTAGGGTGTTCATGTGAATTATGTTTATGGCATGTCTGGTATTCTGTGATAATTTGTATGGAAACCCTAGGAGAGAATGATTTAAAAAGGATACATTTGTGTTGTATATCAATTAAAGTTTTACCAAATTGTACAAACTTAGTTGAATAAGTTTCAATTGTATGGAGGAATCCTTTATTATGAACTATGTGTATTATAGATACCTATATGTAAGGATATGGGTTTGAAAACATATGTTTTTGGATTAGGATTGTGAAGAGCTAGGGTAGGGAATAATTTTCATTTTAGATGTCATCTTAAAAATATAAAGAAAATTTAAAATATCCATTTTGGTTTTATTTAACATATATCAAAATAAAATAGGGTTCCTTTGTACGGAAATGGTCAAATATTGGTTGTTATAGTGAAATTAGGCCTATTTGAGCTTATTTTTCAATCGGAGTCTGATGAACATTCATCCATAAATTTTTATAATTACATAATTATGAAAATGTATTTGGTGAGATTTTAAATAATATTGGTATACATTTTTTCACTGATTTTTATGATGATCCAACGGTTCAAAACAAAGTTATGGTCTTTTTACCAAACTAGTAACCTTCATTCCTCAACAAGGTTGTTAGAGGGATTTACTTTTTACACCATTTAAATGACCTTATATTTAGAACTAGAAAGAATGAAAAATATGTGAAATTAAATTATCTTTCCATCAATATGAGTTTCAGATCCATATCATTTCATATAAGATTATACCGTTCAAATTACCGACTGATATGCATAGAAAATACACAAAAACTCACTGTTATAAAGTTAAAATTGTTAATAAGTATTATTAATTAAAAAATTAATCAATTTGAAAATTATTAAATAATTAATATGACTGACCTAATCAATTTATAATTTAATTTTAAAGATCATAGAGATTCACTAAAATGCCATATATGTTCCATGTGCGTACTTTATGTTATTAACTAAGTCATTTATGACTAAGAGTATTTTAATAAACATAATGATGTTATATAAATGGAGTTAAATAATATTTCAAATGCATGCATGCCTTCTCTCATGTGATCTTGGTGTTGTTAAGTGCCAGTGTGGGTAGGTTGTTACCCTAGGTGGGTTTTGTCTTTGGACTTGTACTATCTTATCATTTTAAACCTTTTTTCTCTTTGGGTTTCATATTGTGGAAAGTTTATAACCATTTTCATGTCTCGGTTGGTTCTTGTATGGTTGTATTACATTAGTTTCTTATGTTGTGTGTTCTCAAATTCTTTGATCATTATGTTATTTAACCATGAAAAGGTGATGACCACTATTGTTTGAGTCCTAATTATCTTGGTCACCTTGTTTCTACTGTTATGATGGTTCTACGTTATAATAGTTGATCCTTGTGGATTATGTTACTCCATGTTTGGAGATAGGTTCTATTGATTTTTTTATGATCATCGATCTTGTGATGTATATGAGTATTGGTATTGGTTATTGAGATTTCCAGTATGGGATGGACAATCTGGATTCTTGTATAGGATGTATTTTTCTTTCTATTCTCCAGCATTTTCATTGGTGATTTCCATGAATTAATACATTATGCAAAGTCTTTTATGGTTTTGTCTTTGTTTTCTTTTTGGTCCTGTGGCTGGGAGCATTAGGTGTTAGAATAATTGAGAGGTGGGTGAATTAGTGGCCTTAAAATTAATCCAATAAATCAACCCAAAAAATTTATACCACAAATATAAACCTCTAGTTATCTTTAGTCCTACAAGATGTATGCCCTTATATAATCTTATCAAATAAATACTACTCAAAGTTCACTGTTAATCCTTTTTCTTAAGCTTTACTGAATAGCAGTCTAGGCTTTACCGAAATATAGTAAATAACTTAGTGTTTACCGATCAATCCTATTTTAGTAATGAGTAAAGAAAAACATTAAAGCAATGAACCATATACACATTTGACACATGGATTTTTAAAATGGAAACCCTGTTAAGGGAAAAACCACTTGGGACTGGTAACCTAAAATTTTCACTCTTCTAAACTAAGATCGGTGAAGAGCCAACCCTATTAAAGGTTACAAACACACTGTTAAGTGTGACCTTTTTAGAGGATTTAAATAGAATAGTTTGTCACTTGATATCTGGCATTTCACTATGCTATCTTTATTAGAAACTTTTTGATACTCCTTGGGATGTATCTCAATATATAAAGGATAGTTAAATCCTACTTTGTTAAGAGATTTTCTAACTCAATGGTTAAACTGAAATAGTATATGATATGTTCATAGATACAACTTAAACTTGCAAATGTTTAGATCTATTGTAAGCTCATAATACCTTTCTGATCAATGTTTCTTTTCTATTCCTTTTCTCCACTTCTTCCTACTTGGTGATGTTGTTATTCCTCTATTTCTCAGTGTCCACAGAAAACTTTAGCTCTATCCTTTAGCTTATTTGATTAGGAATGTATGAAGTATTCTTCACCAGTATTCTCTTCAGCAGCCTCTTCTATTCTTCCCCCTAATTCATAATGAATTATTGTGTCTCTCTTATAGACATGATTTCGCCATTTCTAAGTCCTTATCTTTCTTTTTCTTGATGTGATCCACAAATCTCGCCATTCTTCCTTCAAAGCTTTCTTTAGTTTTATCCCGCAGATTTCTCCTTGACAACTGGAATAAAACTAGCTTTAATCTCTAGCTTATCTATAGCTTTTAACTGGTCAATGAAAACAATGTAATCAATCAGTTAACTCCATATTTATATCCTACCAGCTAATTCTTTTTTCATTTCTAAACTTTAGTTCTTATCGGTGTTTAACTCCTTGCTTGCTCGATCTTGACTTCAATTTTCCTCAGGCATCTCTATATGTCAGGGTTGTCTGTCTGTCAGGCAACACTGTGACTTTCAGTTCTTCTCGGGTATCACTTAGGTTCTACTTGGTAATGCTTTCCAGGGTAACTTGCTCAGGTATCACTGTGACTCTTCTCTCGGGTTTCTCTATCTGTAGGGGTGCACTACCCATCAGTGTTTGTTGTCACTTGGTGTATACTGATCTTTTATGCATTACTGATAACATAAACTTTATCTCTTTGTTTCTTTGAATTCTTTGACAATATGTATATAACCAATCAGATTATATCAAGTTGATATCAATGAAAATATAATACATTAACTGATTTAATGTCTTGCATTAACTTTCTGCATCTCGGGGATCATCAACTTAACATTTTTAAACATTTAATCAGTTGTAGTTCATAAATCTCTCCCTTTGGCATTGATGGACACATACTACATTACTGATGACATGTAACTGATTGTATGTTTGAAGATGTTAAGTTGATGTTCATGCAAGGCATTAAATTAGTTAATGTATTGTATTGTCATTGACTTCAACTTGATATAATCTGTATGGTCATGGAAATACTACCAAAGACTTAAAAGAACTGATGAATCAAAGGCTATGCTATCATTAATACATACAAGTCAAGTATTCACTAAGTGACTGCATACACCGACGGTCAGAGTAAAAGAGCAAAGTCACAGTGTTACCCGACGAGCTAAATGCACAGCATTACCGACAAGAAGAGTTACAGTGTTGACTAATGAGCAAAGAACAGAGTAACTTGACAGAAATAATTTCAGTGTTGACCAATGGAGAAGACAAGGATAGAGATCCCAATGAAAATTGAATTCACACCAATGGAACAGTCAGTTATCACTGATGACTAACTGAAGTGTTGACCGACATAATAGAGAGTTCAGAAAATGACAAAATGCTTAGCTGTCAAGAAGCTAAAGATGGAATTAATGGATACTTATCATTTTTTTAATCATCCAGATAAAGCTAGAGATAAGTAATTGATTTAAAGTTGATAGGCCTTGAATTGTGGAACACGCCAAGAATCAAGAAAGCCAAGAAAAGGGGAAATCATTTCTATACAGAGACAAACCCAATTCATTACGAATGGGGGATTAGGTGAGGAGAAAAAGAGAAGAGGAAAGATTCTAAAGAAAATCTGAAGGGGAAGAAATTTTTCTTTCAGTCCTGATCAAAAAGCTGAGGAAAGAGCTAGATTCTGTAGACATCAACAAACAGTGAGATAGCATCAAAGAGCAGAACAATGTGGAGCAAAGGTATAAGTGATTATATTGATTAGAGAGGTAATGGACTTACAATAGATCTAAAAATTTGCAATTGAGTTGTATGTATGAACAAATCATTAGTGTTTTAGTTTAAACATTGAACCATAAAGCCTCTTAACCAAGTAGGACTTAAAAGTCTTTTACAATTGAGATACATCCCAAGGAGTATCAAAGAGTTTGATCACAAAAGTAGCATTGGATATGCCCGATACCTATTGACAGGCCAAGAGAGTTTGATCAAGGATGGTAGCATTAGATGTCAGACACTAGTTGAAAAACTATTTCTAAATCCTCTAACAAGGTCACACCTAACAGTGTGTTTGTGACCTTTAACAGGGTTGGCTCTTAACAGGGCTCACTTCAGAAGAGTGTAAATTTGGGGTACCAGACCTAGTGTTTTTTTCCCTTAACAAGGTTTCCCTATTAAAATCCATGTGTTATGTGTTTATGGTTTATTACTTTACTATTTTACATTTCACATATGCATTTCTGGATTGATCGGTATACTCTGCATATTTACTGTGTTTCGGTAAATAGTTAACTGCTTATCGGTAATCACATAAAAGAGATTAAAAAAGCAATCTGACAAGTAGAAAATTGATTAAAGTATTTCAAGGCATATATCTTGTAGGATAGAAGATAACTTGAGACATAATCTATGGTTATAAGTTTTAAGGTTTGATTTAAGAATTAATTTTTGAGGCCACTGATTCACCCCCTCCCCCCCTCTCAGTTATTACTAACACATTACTACTAATACAATATGAAATATATTAGTTATAGTTCATCACTCTACCAAACTTATTTTTTTATAACCAATACAAACGTCTAGCTCTTGGTAAGCTCTTCTAGCTTAGATTTGTTTCTTCCAGAGTACTTTCTTCAATCTTCATTCCCTTCACTGGATAGATGTAGCAACTTTAGATTATGTATCTCCCTTTTTTGTATAATTTCTTCTGTGATGTTTTCTCTCCCTTTGACTATTCTTCTCCTTGATGGATATCTCTTTTTCTTTTGACAGCAATAGATATACTCTCTCCCTTTGATTCATCTCTCCCTTAGGATACTTTTCTCCCTTTGGATTATCATGATGGATATTTAATATGGATATATAACCTCTCTCTCTTTCACAGCAATGCCAAACTATATCCTTCCTCCTTTTCATAATATAATCCTTGAATTTCCCTTTCCATCAATAGTAAAATGACTCTGGTGTTCGGTGTAGATAAGTACCTTTCTATGTACTGATGTATCTTTGCATTCCATCTCTTTTCTTGCATCAACATGAATTATCTTCTGATTATGTGTAGGCTGATGCAGCCTCCTAGTCAGCTTAGTGACCAATAGACAAGGGTCAGACCCATAGTCTCTTTCTCAGGTACTCAAATGTATCTTTAGGCAATGGCTTTGTGAATATTTCTGCTAATTGTTCCTTGGATTGAACATATTCCAGTATCACCTCTTTCTCTTGCACTTGTTCTCTTAAGTAATGATACTTTATAGAAATATGCTTAGTCTTAGCATGCATGACAAGGTTCTTTGATATGTTTATTGCACTGGTATTGTCACAATAGATAATTACTGGTTCAAGAATTTTCATATTCATACCTTCCAGTAATTGTTTGATCCATGCAATGTTAGAGCAATTTGCAGCAGCAGCCACATATTTTGCTTCTGTAGTAGATTGTGAGATGCATCCTTTCTTCTTACTAATCCATGTGACAAGTCTATCACCCATAAAGAATGCTCTTCATGTTGTGTTCTTTCTGTCATCTAAGTTTCCAGCCCAATAAGCATCTTATAGACTTGAAGCTCAAATTTTCCTTCTCTTTTATACCATAAACCATAGTCTTTGGTATTCTTTAGATATCTCATAATTTTTTTGATAGAAGTCATGTGTGATTCCTTGGGATTAGTAGAGAAGCTTGCAACTACTCCAACTGCATGTGCTATGTCTGGTCTAGTATGAACAACATACATGATTTTTCCAATCATAGATATATATAAGGTCTAATTTAGCTCAGTTGACTTGTCTTCCTTTGTCAGCTTGCATCTATTTTCCATAAGTGTTCCAAATGGTTTGGAATCTTCCATCTTGAATACTTCAGCACTTCCTTGATGTATTTGGATTGTGTGATATAGATGCATGCATCCTATTGAAGAATCTGTAGACCAAGAAAGAATTTGATCTCCGCAAACATTGACATCTCAAACTCTTTGCTCATTTCATTAGTAAATGATTTTCATAGCATATCACTACCTCCAAATATGATATCATCAACAAATATTTCAGCAATCAAAATATTATCATCAATATCTTCTTTTAAATGCAAATTATTGTTTTCACTTGTTCTTACAAATCCAATACTTATGAGATAGGAGTGAATTCTTTCATACCATGCTCTAGGTTCTTGTTTCAATCCATACAAGGCTTTTTGTAGTCTACAAACTATGTTTCTCTTGTTAGGATCAACAAACCCTTCTGGTTGTTCAATGTATACCTCTTCTTCAATGCAGATTTGACATCCATTTGGTATACATTGAATCCTTTGAATGCAACATAAGAAAGTAGAATTATGACTCCTTCTATTCTAGAAATGGGTGCAAAGGTTTCTCCATAGTCAATACCTTCTTCTTGTGCATACCCCTTGCAAACTAATCTTGCTTTTTTCCTTGTGACTTCTCCATTCTCATTCAGCTTGTTTCTGAATATCCATTTGGTACCAATGACATTATTTTCATTTGGTATAGGTACTAATGTCCATGTTCTATTCTTCTCAATTTGTTCTATCTCCTCATTCATAGCACTGACCCATTCTTCATTTTTAGGTGTAGTATTAACAAATTTAGGCTCAAAATCACAAATTAAACATCTAGTCTTCAGTGACTTACTTCTTGTTCTCATTCTAGCCTTCTTGTCTCCTATGATCTGGTTTTGTGGATGGTGTCTTCTGAAATACTTGGAAAGTACCAATTCATCTCTTTGTTCATCATTTTTATCATCATCTTGACCTTCAATTTGATCTTCATTGCTTGGAACATCATTTTGAGAAATTTCCTAATTTTCAGTATTTGCAGCCTGATGCTCAGGTGCATTTTTTTGTCGCTCAGGAGTGATACACTGTTGCTCGGGAAGAGTGTCAGGTTCTTCACTATATACAAATTTATTGTAGTCTTCCAGTTCTTTTCTACTTTCCTTATCATTTTTCTCTGCAAATTCATCTACTCTGACATTTGCACTTTCAATTATTTTATTAGAGGATTTGTTAAGACATTTATAAGCCTTTATTTTGGTAGAATACCCTAAAAATACTCCTTCTTCACCTTTGGATTCAAGCTTTCCATTTCTATCATCTTTCAAAATATAGCATTGACTTCCGAAAATTCTAAAGTAACTTACATTGGGTGTGTATACATACCATAGCTCATAGGATGTCTTATTGGTGTCTTTCTTTAATTGATCTTTGTTCAATGTGTAGACAGCAGTACTGACAACTTCTCTCTAGAATGTTTGAGTGATGCCTTTTTCAATCATTAGTATTCTGGCACAATCAACAATGGATTTGTTCCTTCTTTCAGCAATCCCATTTTATTGTGTTCTTGGTGTAGAAACCTGTCTTTGAATTCCATGCTCATTAAAAAATTTAATGAATTCATCAGAAATGAATTCTCCTCCTCTATCTGATCTTAAGCATTTCAGTTCCTTGCCACTTTGCTTTTCTACAATAGCTTTATATCATTTAAACCTCTTGAATGCTTCTGATTTCTTTTTTAAGAACATAATTATCATCATTCTAGAATAATCATCAACAAAGAGAATGAAGTATCTATCACCATAGTAACTCTTTGTTCTCATTGGTCCACATATATCAATATGCACTAATTCTAGAATGGCATTATATGTGTAGATTTTGCTCTTGAAACTAGAATTTTTCATTTTACCTTTTTGACAATTCTTACACATGACATGGTCAGGCTTTGACATGCTCGTTAAGCCTCTTACTTTCCTTTTATTGCTTATCCTAATCATGTTGTCAAAATTTACATGAAATAACCTTTTATGCCACAACCATATGTCTTTGTTTCTATCCATTAAACAACTAGTGTTAATATCATCAAGATAGAATAGGTTACCTTTTATCTATTCACCAGTTCTGATCAACCTTCCTGATTCATTAAAGATCTTTGCCTTTTTGTTCTCAAATGCAACTCGGTGACCTGTGTTATTCAGCTATGAAACACTTAATATATTATAGTTAAGTCCTTTTACCCAGTATGCATTTTTACATTTGATCATATTATTCAACATTATGGTTAATTTACCTTCAACCGGACAAGGTGAGTCATTACCCATTCTTACTGATCTACCATTATAATAATCAAAAGTTTCAAACTTTTTCTTATCTCCAATCGTGTGGTGAGTATAGCCACTATCAATAATCTAGACATCATTTTTACTAACCTTAGATATGAGTGCAGTCTCAACATACCTTTCCTCTTCATCTGAATCATCCTTCATGGCAACAAATACCACCTCAATATCTTCATCAGATCTGGTGTCAGTATTCTTATCTTTTTTCTTAGATAGGTAACAAGCTTTCTTCCCTTTGTCCTTGTAGTCTCAGTTGTCTCTTCTGTCAAATTTTTGGTTGCTTTGGTAATCTCTGTCATCACCTTCGTCAAACTTGCTTTCATATGATCTGTCACTATTCCTGTCTTCTTTTCTTTTGTTAGGACATCTAGCAGAAAAGTGTCCAATCTCTTTACAATTAAAACATACCAATGGTAATTTACCTTTGTATCTACCTTTGCCTCTCTGCAATCTTCTAGTCATTAGTGCTTGAATCTCATCAAGTTCTTGGTCATCACTATCACTTTCACTATCATTTCTCAGTGTGTTTATGACTTGACTTACTTATTTTCAAAGAAGATTTGAATGCAGACTCAATAGATGGTAAGACACTATTATCAAAGTTATTCATCTCAAATTAAATAAGTCTACCAACCAAAATATCTAGAGTGACATTATTATTTGCTACTATTCTCATTTCTTGTATAGTAGATAATGTAATAGCATAAACAGGTAGTAAGGTTCTTAGGATTTTACTTACCACTATTTCTTCTTCAAGTTTACCTCCAACTCCTCAGATAGCATTGACTACCTCTTCGATTCTACAGTTGTATTGAGTGATGTTTTCTCCTTCTTTCATTCTTAGGTCATCAAATTTTCCTCTTAGGCTTTCTATCTTAGCTCTTAGTACATTTGCATCTCCACCATGTACTAGCTTCAATTTGTCCCACATTTGCTTTGTAGTGGTGCATGTTTTTCCATCTGCAAATTCAGCATCAGAGTCTGAGGAAGCAAGTTCTATCTGTTGCCCAAATTCTCCATCCTATGCATTTGACCGGGCTTTCTAATTTTAAATCCTGTATTTACCGCGCAAAAAGAGAAAAATGGTCACCCCCCTTTTTTCATCGTGCTTTTGTCTCATCGCACAGTCGCGTCGGTTTATATGTCATATCTTTAAGTTGCGCGAGTGCGTGACGAGCTGAAAATCGCAGTCATCGCGCAATCGTGATCTATTTTTGAGTAGTCATGTTCCATCTACGAGTGGGAGACGAGAAGTAAAGGCGATCATCGCGCACTCACGATCAATCTAGGTCAAGGTCTTTAAGTCCCGCGAGTGGGCGATGAGTCGTTAAAAGTGTGTATTGCGCAGTCACGATATCTCAAGGCGGTCAATGTTTTAGTTACGTGAGTGCATGACAAGGTCGTATTGAGGTCATCGCCTACTTGCATAGGTTCTAACTCATGTGTTTTGTGCAGTGCGAGTACGTGATGAAGGTGTAACATGCTGATTTAAAGTTGCGGTCGCTCAGTCGCACATATGGTTTTCACGATTCTTAAGGGTCCGCGACCGAGCGACCGAGGAAAGAAGTGGTCATCGCGCAGTCGCTGAGCAATACAGATCAAAGGAAAATGGCTCGCGACTAGGCGACTAGGTGATTGTTCAGCACCATCGCTCAGTCGTCAATGGATAAAGGTGAACCGAATGCAGCTCGCGACTGGGCAACAAGCTGAAGGATAATTTCATCACGTAGTCGCTGATCAAATTGGATGAATCACAAGGGGCTTGCGATCTTGTGATGAGTTAAAAGAAGACATCATCACTCTGTCGCCAGTCATTGCAGAAGAAAGAAAAGGCACCTGCAAGTGTGCGATTAACAAAGGTAGGGCTCGTTGCTCACTTACCGAGCAATGAAGTAAAAGAGAGGACAGCTCGCGAGTGGGCGACTGTAGAAAGGGGGAACTCATCGCGCGCTCACGGTCAAGTGACAGAATAAGGTTTCCATTCTTGCGAGTTTGCGACCGAATAGAGGGAAGATGTCGTCGCCTACTCGCACACAAGTTGAAAATAGAGTAGAAGGTTGGGCGAGTGCGCGATCAGATAGAACATGCATTGCAGAAAAAGAATGTCGCTCAGTCACTTAGAATCCAGAGGAAAGGAAAATGGCCAGCAACTGTGCGATATAGAAATGGCTAAAAGTTTTCAGAGCCCAGTTGCATTTTTGCAGACTTTTGGAGGGCTAAGCGGTGGCTGGACAGGCCAGAATCCGATCCAGAAGTTATTGCCCTCCAAAATGCAATTGGCTAAAAGGCATAATTATGAGTTGAGGACTCATTGATAAAGAGGTATGGGCGGCCGTCAGGGATCATTTCTTGGAAGCTATGGTCAGTTGGTGAGCATTCATGGCAAGGCCTATTTGCAGAGTAGAACTGATGGACCCGGGTTGCTTGTCTACGGGCATGATCAAGTACAGGGATGGGCGCAAGGGATAAAGTTTGATCTGATCGAGATTCATTTTTGGGAGCATTTATGACTAGATTAGATTTGTTCCAGGGGGAATTATTCTATTGTAAAATCTGTAACCCCGGTTAAGTTTTTGGGACTCCTGCCTGCGTGCAGTTGAGTGTTGTATTTAAGGTTTTTTGGGGAACCTTAGTGCCAAGAGGAGGCAAT
Source organism: Thuja plicata (assembly GCA_018584345.1). Taxonomy (NCBI): domain Eukaryota; kingdom Viridiplantae; phylum Streptophyta; class Pinopsida; order Cupressales; family Cupressaceae; genus Thuja; species Thuja plicata. Next base: position 3,279,418 of record MU228082.1, read on the forward strand.
TGTAAAGGGATTTCTTTTCTCTTAGAGACCAATTTGTGGCAATCTTTCTTCCCTTGTGGTTTCCTGCATTTGTGATTCCCATTGATGATTAAGATATTCTTGAGGTACTTGTGATGGTTGTTCTATCCCTGTCTTCACTATCCCGATTATCTCTTATTGGATTGAAGTTTATGAATGTTGTTAATGAAAATTGGGGTTCCCAGTCCCTCTCACTTTCTGTGCTTTTATGTGTTACTGTGTCTGATCTAATTTTAGATGTTTTGTGGGTATACTACAACCCCTAACAGTCTTGTCTCATTCCTACACCTAGTTGCAGAAAGGGATGTTTGTTTGTAGGTCATAGGTCAAGTCTTTAGTTCAGACCCTCCTATGAAATACTTATGCAAGCCTATCTAGTGAGTTGTGACTTATTAGAGCTAATTCCTTCATTGGTTTCATTCCTCTATACTGAGATCCAAACCCTAATTTTGGTGCATAACCTAGTAGGTAGTTTTCTTTTCATGTTTTTCCCCTTTCATGCACTCCTTCCATCCCTTTCCCTCCAAAGTTTTACTTTCCTGTTTAAGAGCAAGTTAAGGTGATTATCCAAGAGGAACCAGCCTAGAATCTGGAGGTTTCATCTCAGTTAGCATAAGGTCCCACAACCTTGAGATGAC
>MU228082.1:3288831-3299319 GCA_018584345.1 Thuja plicata
GCCTAGAATCTGGAGGTTTCATCTCAGTTAGCATAAGGTCCCACAACCTTGAGATGACTCCCTTGTTATACTGGATTATCAAGACCAAGAGAGCTTGAGATCAGAGGCGCAAATTCAGTGTATAACACTATCATCATAGAAATGTGCTCATTCTTTTCTCTTAATTGATCAAGTGTGTGAGGTCCAGTAGGAAACACATATTCATTATCCAAGTATTGAGTAACACCATTTCCAATACCTGATAGGTGAAGTCTTATCCTACTTTGCCATGATGTAAAGTTGTCTTTGTTCAACTTAGGCACATCCTATTTTCTCATCTTGTGATCTTTAGCTTAGGTCTTGAAACCTTCCTTCTAATCACACAAGCTCTGATACCAATTGTTAGAATAAATGAGAGGGGGGGTGAATCAGTGGCCTTAAAATTAATCCAATAAATCATGAACCCAAAAAAATTATACCATAAATATAAAACACTAGTTATCTTCAATCCTACAAGATGTATGCCCTTAAATAATCTTATCAAATAACTACTGCTCGGAGTTCACTGTTAATCCTTTTTCTTAAGCTTTACCAAATAGCAGTCTAGCCTTTACCGAAATATAGTAAATAATTTAGTGTTTATTGATCAATCCTATTTTAGTAATGTGTAAAGAAAAACATTAAAGAAATGAACCATATACACATTTGACACATGGATTTTTAACATGGAAACCCTGTTAAGGGAAAAACCACTTGGGACCGGTAACCCAAAATTTTCACTCTTCTAAAATAAGCTCGATGAAGAGCCAACCCTGTTAAAGGTTAGCAACACACTGTTAAGTATGACCTTGTTAGAGGATTTAGATAGAATAGTTTGTCAATTCATATATGGCATTTCACTATGCTATCTTCATGAGAAACTTTTTGATAATCCTTGGGAGTATCTCAATATATAAAGGATGGTTAAATCCCACTTTGTTAAGAGATTTTCTAAATCAATGGTTAAACTGAAACAGTATATGATCTATTCATATATACAACTTAAAATTGCAGATGCTCAGATCTATTGTAAGCTCATAATACCTTTCTGATCAATGTTTCTTTTATGTTCCTTTTTCTCCACTTCTTTCTACTTAGTGATGTTGTTGTTCCTCTTTTTCTTGGTATCCACATAAAACTTTAGCTCTATTCTTTAGCTTGTTTGATCAGGATTATATGAATTCTTCTTCACCAGTATTCTCTATAGCATCCTCTTCTATTCTTACCCCTAATTCATATTGAATTAGCTTGTCTCTCTTATAGACATGATTTTTTCATTTCTAAGTCCTTGTCTTTCTTGTTCTTGACGTGATCCGCAAATCTCACCATTCCTGCTTTAATGCTTGCTTTAGTTTTATCCCGCAGATTTCTCCTTGACAACTGGAATAAAAATAGCTTTTATCTCTAGATTATCTATAGCTTTTAACTGGTCAATGAAAATAATTTAATCAATCATTTAACTCCATATTTATCTCATGCCAGCTAAGTCTTTTTTTTTGTTTCTGAACTTCAATTCTTATCGGTGTTTAACTCCTTGCTTTCTTGGTCTTGACTTCAGTTTTCCTTGGACATCTTTGTCCATCGAGGTTGTCTTTCCATCGAGCAACACTATGAATTTCAGTTCTGCTCTGATATCACTTAGGTTTTTCTCGGTAATGCTTTCTCAGGTAACTTACTCAGGTATCACTGTAACTCTTCTCTCGGGTTTCTCTATCCGTCAGGGTGCACTTCCCATCAGTGTTTGTTGTCACTTTGTGTATACTAAAATTTTATGTATTAATGATAAAATAACCTTTATCTCTTTGGTTCTCTAAATTCTTTGACAATATGTATATAACCAATCAGATTATATCAAGTTGACATCAATGACAATACAATAAATTAACTGATTTAATGTCTTGCATTAACTTTCTACATCTCAGGGATCATCAACTTAATATCTTCAAACATTTAATCAGTTATAGTTCATCATTAGGGTAGGTTATCTAGGAGCATAAAGGGGAAGTGGCATGCAATGGGAGAAAGAGCCCTAATAGGCTACTAGGGTGACTCATTGTAAGTTGACCTAATAATTGATAACTTAATGAAATTAATTAAGAGAAAATATTAATAAGATAAATATGTGCCTCGCCCATCCCTTGAGTTCCAGTACAAGCTAAGGATGGGAGTGGGAGAAGATGCTCGATCGAGGTCTTGCATGGTTAGAATCCTTTTTTGTATGAAAGGATTAATGAGCCACGTAGAGTCACTCGGGGGCCAGGGTCCAAAGGAGATACTAGGGTAACTCAAGGGTAGAATTATGTGATGACACCTCCCTATATGTTTTCTAGGTTCCTATGTGAGTATTTGGTACACTTTCTTTGTCTCTTGATCTTTCATACTTTTAACCTTGAAATCTTATTGTTACCTTTTTATCTAGTGTACCTTTGCATTAGTCTTTCTTGTTTGGTTTTTTCCCGTGTGTGTGGGCATGTTTTTATCTCCTTAGCATTGTGAGAGTGGACCTTTGGTTCCATGAGGTTGGGTGGTAGTGATTCTTATTACCATTGAGATCTGGCATTCATGACTTTTTATTGGATGATCCTTGTTGAAGTTGTATCTTCTCCTCATTGTTTGGGACTTGTTCTTATCTTTCTTATGATGTATACTTGTATCACAGTATCAGTTGTGAAATTCTTGGATAATGTATTGTAATTTGTATTAAGTTTTATTACATATCATGTGACTTGTATAGTGGATGTTGGTTATTTATGTATACCTTATGATATCAATTGTATCTAGGTCTCATTTATGAGATGATGTTCTTGTTATTCATTTTCATTATATGGAGATTGTGTATTGTTTATTGTATTTAATAGATTAGTTAACTTGCATAATTCTACGTCATGGAACCCTCAGGATTTGTAATTTATAAATGAGTTGCATTCATGAGTATGTAATGTATTATGTTATATTTCTTCTACATTGTTATTCTTTATCAATTGTAAACTCTTAAAAAAAATCATCCTATAAACATAGTAACATGTTTTAGGTTAACTTATCCTGGGTTCCCTAGCGAGGCATTATACGTAGAATGGCTATGATAGTGGTGATACATACAAAAAGGAATATTCTTAAGAACTTGTACCTATTTCTTCTTTCATATGGGTTGAGTAATAAATCTAGCATGAAGAAGGTCAGATAAAATTCTATCTTGATTAAAGTAAGGCATAGCAGTGTTAGATTATAAGGGAGGGGATGTTGACAAAGGAGGAGGTTAGAAACCTAACCCATGAATAGATACATGTTCTACATGAGTCTTTATGCTTTCTTGCACACATCTTAAACCATGTTCAATATTATGAATTAAAATTTTAGGAGAGGGTTGAACAAATGATACACTATGATCTTTAAAGGGTCCAACGTTAAACTCGGGAACTTTATATTCTCCAACAAAATATGGTGTAAATTATAATGACCACCAATCATATCCTAGGAGTTTTTTTGAGAGGTAGTATATGGTTTATCAACTTTTACTATTGAAGGAATAGAATAATGTTCCATTTGTAATAATTTTTTTGTTTTTTCATTAGATTAAATGGTATACATTAAATTTTCATAGATGAATTTCAATTTGTGATGAAGAGTTGAAGGGAAAAATTGCATAGTATGAAACCAAGGTCTTCCTAGAAGAAGATTGTATGTGAGAGTATTGGGCATGACATGAATAAGTGTAGGTAAAGTAACATGAACTATTTTAATAGGTAAGGTTATAATACCTAACAATTATTTAGGACTATTGTCAAACATATGAATAAGAAGAGAGACATTGAATAAGAGAAGTATCCATATTAATTTTATTTAATAAATCAATGCTATAAACATTAATACCAGATCTATTATCAATTAATTTTTTTAATAGCATTAACATTAATAAGAACCACAATCATGAGAGGATTGCATTGATTTCAAAATTCTAAAGAAGGAAACTCATTCTAGGAGAAAAAAATGTCAACTTTATTTTTAGTTGTATTCATACATTACAACAAGGCTGTCATAGCACTAGGTCCAATAGGAGGAGGAAAAAAACATTTCACCAAGCATCTTGAAGCATAGTATGGTTTTTGGGTGAAAATTGAACCAAGTCCCAAATAGATATCTCAACAGGAGTAGCAAGAAGTTGTTCAATAAGATTATACTCCTTACCAAATTTTTGTGAAGGATAAGGGGGGAAGGAAGAATGGGCTGATATAAGGGAGTAACAATGGAATTTTTCTTGTTTTGAGTGTTATATTAATGATCTAATGTATGCTAACTAGGTTTTTTATTACCTTTTACCATAATCACTAGTTTTTTTAGGGTGAGGAGTACCTTGATGAAGATGGACAATAATATTAGGCTTCTCACTACCCAAAACATGGATAACATTGAATTGATTAGCTTCTTGGTTATTCATGGTTTTATCTCTAGAAGGGAGAGAATCAAGGAAAGTTGTAATGATTCTATCCTCTTCTACCAAGGTATCCTTATGAGTAGGATAATATTTAAAAGGGGGATTAGTGAATTCCAGAAATGATTCATCTCTAAAATGGAAGTCATTTAATGAAGTCAAGGTGAAATTAAAAAAAAGGTTTTAATAATATCCTCCTCTTGCTCCAAAATATCCCCATAGGGGGTGTACATCGGAGGAGGCAAATCAACATCACTCATTAATGTTTCATCTCTAGAGGGAAGGTCACTACCATGAATAGAATAAATTTCAATAATAATAGTATCATTTACCATAATATCATCCTCTTTAATTAAGTTTCTTTCATGGGGGAGAGAATAACCAAGATCATTTTCCAATAGTTCATCCCTAATAGGGAGATCATTGAGAGTCAAAATAGAAAGACTTTAGGAGATGGATAATCATAAATCACAAAAAATTCATTAGAGTGAAGGTCACTGAAATTAATAAAAGGTAAAGTATCATGAAGGTGATTATAAATCATACTAATATCATCATCTTTCACCAAGGTATTCTCATTGAGGACTCCAATATTAAGAGAAGATTTAATATCGATCTTCAACTCATCTCCCCAAAGAGAGATATATTTCAAAGAAGGGTTAAAACATCTTCTTGCACAAATATGTCCTTATGATGGTGAGAATATTTGTAAAATGTTTATGGAGAGATAATATAATCCAAAGAAATATCAATTTCATTAATTTGATTCTTTTTAGTGCCAATATAATGCAAAGAAAATTTAATTGAAGCATGATGTTTTAACTCAAAATTGACATAATGGTTTTGTGACAAAGCCCTAAAATATTTTTGCAACATGAAAAGCAATAATTCAATGCAATAAAATTAATATACATGAAAGGTAACAAAAATGCATGAAATGAAATATATATTGTAGTTTTTATTGTTTTGACACATGTGAAAATGAAAAAGCAATGCAAGAATGAAAGAGTTGATAATGCACAATTTTATATCATTTTTTACCAATGAATGCATCTAAATTTGATAATGGAAATGCATAGAAATAATATCTATCCATCTAAATTAGAATGAAAATATTATTAGATGAATTCGCCAAAATGTAACTTAAGAAATAGGTTTCACCAGTTCAAATGGGCAAACAAGTAAAATTTGGCCTATCACCTATATTGCATTGGAAGGAAGATGACTCACTAGGCTCAACAAGGCTTAAGAATTGAGTAGGTGAAATTATCCTTCAATGTAATTAAGGGTTTCTTATACTAATATGACTGAGAAATGTAAGATCTACGATAAGAAATGAGAAAAAGATGGTGTATAGTCATAAAATGGTAGCACTTCCACTGTAGAATGGTTTAGCCTTCTGAGTAAGTGGTTTGGGGTCATGTCAAGTGCCTTGAATGGGTCTCTGACTTGGATCTAGCTTTTTCCCATGTTTTGCCCCATTTCCCACTTTTCTCCAACCTGTTTCTGACACCCTAAACTGCAAACTGAGATTTTTGACCTCGGGGTCAAAATCAACCTTTCTGGGTCAAGGTCAACATCGACCTTGACCTAGGTCAAAATCGACCATTTTCTGACCCAGGGTCCATATTTCAAGTTTCTAGGGTTTCTGGATGTCGGGCTTTGGAAAGAATTAATTCTCGCTTCTAGGTCGGCTATTTCAATCTTCGGAGAAACAATTCTTAAATTATATTTAATATAGGTCCTCTTTTAGGCGTGTAGGTCTAATTAGAATTTAATTCTCCTATGTAGGCCCCTCTAGAAGATTGTGCCCTAGATTCATATATAAGGAAGCTTTCTTCTCTCATTTTCTCTAATCATGATCATCGACTATCAACGAATTAAGAAGTGAAATATAAAGGTGAAGAAGCAAGATTTGAAAAATCCAAATATCCATTGAAGAATTAATATATTCTCAAGCATCCAAGCACTTCTCAAGCACTCAATTCATCAAGGAGATCCATTGGCATCCATTGAAGGATTCAAGCTCTATGGAGCCCTCTTGTTGAAGATTTCTCCATCCACATTCCTCCAAGCCTCCTCCTATTCAAAGATCCATTCAAGATTGGTATTGAAGATCTGAAAGTAATTTATTTGAGACATCCTATATTCTACTTTCTACATCCATTTGGTGCATACATACTTGTGGATCCACGGATTCGAATCCGCCACAAGGGTTTCCATATAAGCAAGGTGAATTTGTTCATTTACTTTGTTTTACTTATGCAATTTCAATTATACTTTGAGGTTAATTCCAAAATTGGGCTTTGACCAAGGCAAACCCCTCCCCCCCAACAAACAAACCATTTTTCTTGTAGGGACAGGTTTGGAACAGTGAGTTGGAGTGTAGATTCGGATACCCTTTTTGGAAAACTATCAAGATCTGGAAATAGATTTTCTGTCAGAGATTTTAGGTCAAAATCGGAGGTCAATTTTTCCCTAGGTTGGAATCAAAAATTCTAGGTCAAAGGTGACATTGACTTGAGGGTCAAAATCAGAACTGTGCCAGATCAGAAAAATATTTTTGGGTTTTGTTTGTCTATGCATTTCTATTCCAGATCTGGTTGTAGATTTTCTAGAAACTTAGTGCAGACCCCCGAAAATAGCATTTTTCACATCTGTAGCATTTTAAGGTTAGTACTTTTCCCCTATTCATTTCAATTAAAGTTCTTAATCTTTATAAATCTATCACACATTCTTTTCTATAAAACAGAATCTAAGGTCTTCCTCTTTGTTCTCATTTCCAATAGATTGATTCATTTATGCGTTGATCCTTCCTTTGGGTTTAATCAATTTGGATCCTTCCTTTGTGTATTTGAGGTTAAAAGGAACATCTTACTTACCCCTTACATTTCAATAAACATTCTAATTTCAAATGTAACAACGCAACTTTACCTTACATTAAAGGCCTCCATTCCTATTTCTTATGTTACAGATGGTTTTATGTAATGACAATCCAATTCTGATGCAAGAAACAGAGAGCTAAGATAGTAACCAAATTAAAAAATAAATTTGAAGTTGAACTAGAGAGAATAAGTAATTTGGGATGAATATTTCCAAGGACCAAGTCATTTGGGATGACTATGCCCCTATACTTTCGACCATTTCTGTTGTAGATTGTAGCTGAGAACCTATAATTTCTATATCTGGTCTCAAAATTGTTGCCACCTATTCCTACACACAAAAAAGAGATAATTTGTTGTGTAGAGAGTGGTTTGCCTCATTCAAACCTCATTTTTGGGTAAACCTTGAAAATAAAATGAGAAATACTTGAATTTAATGTGTACTAGTACAAAGAAGAGGCTAGATCTGAAATATAAAGTATCTTATACCTTGATAGTGAAATGCTTCTTTGAATGTGATCACAAAGGTTTAAGAAATATCTTGACTCCACACAAAAATGTAAAAATAAATCATGAAATACATGCCTTGCATAATTATTTTTTTAGTTTTCTAAAATTATTGATATGGAGGAGAATGACTAAATTCTTGAATAGTTGAATTCTTGAATGGATGGTTTGACTATGATCTTCTTCCTTGATTTTGGTCTCCTCTACTTGGCCTTCAATGAGGGAGAGAAGCTTGCTACAATGGAGAATGTTTCCTTGTAAAATCCTTGGATTATTTAAATATACCTTAGAATGCTTGGGATGAAAAAGATCTTAAACTTGTACTTGAGTTTTAGGATGTGATGATAAAATGAGGAGAGGTGCGTTTCTTATATACCCATCATAAATATTTTGGAGCTTAAAATTCTTAGAAATGTGACAGGAATTTGAATTTTACACTCAACAATTAAGACCTACTCCCAGTTTAAATTTTAAAGGAAATGTTAGGGACATAGTAATTTGGGATGAATTAGGCCTAATATAAAACCATCTGGAATGACTTAGTCCTAGGATACAGTTGTCTAGGATGACAATGTTCTGCCAAAAAGCCTAAACATTTGCACTAGGGGTACTAATTACAAAGAGGATGTTGGAATGATAAGAGAAATCATAGATGGAGTACTATAAATTAATATAGGAGCCCATACATGCTATAATGGTTCAAATCTAAATGAGAAATTACATAGTGATGCAATTCTAGGATGGTATAGTTGGTTCTCAATTATGATTTTAGACTTTGTTTATTTTTTGTCACTGGTGATTTGAGCGCTCAAAATTGAAATTGTTTGGTGGTGATTAGAGTTTTTGTGGAGTATTTGGCTCATGAAAAATATATCTAAGTACCTTTCCCTAGCCTAAAGTGGCTCATTTTTTTATCCTTTTACTTGTTGTGATCACATGGTATAACTAACACTTGCTTGGAAAGTGCCTATTATAGGCTTTTTTCATTTTTCAATATTTTTTCAAACAAAGTTTATTTTTGGTGAGCCATATCATCAAAAATCTCCTTTCACCAACTTAATTGTGGTTGATTTATTTTTTTTATATTTTTTTGTTTTCTACTCCATTTACTTTGTTGAATTTATTATTTTTTTATCAAAGGGATTTATTGTTGAATTGTGAGGGAAAACTTGTTGTACTCTCTTTTCACATTATGGATTTTCCTAAAGTAGAGCTTCTAACTGTATATAATTATCATAAATGGAAATTTGATATGGATATTTTATTTTTGAAATTATAAATAAAGCAGATAATATTTGACCAAGATCTAGAACCTACGGGTGTTGCAGGATCACAGAGATGAAGCTCTTAGTACTCTAATTATGTGTGTTTATCTTAATTTGAGATATAATACTATATCTTTTAAAAATCCTAATGAAACTTGGAATACCTTAGAGAATATCTTTGATAAGACAAATAAGATGAAGAAGTTTAGATTCAAGAGTGAATTAATGACTCCATATCCTTGACATTTTGACAATACACAAGATTTCTTCAAAAATATTAACACCCTTATATTGTAATTGAAATAATTTTGGGTTAAAAAAGAGGATGAACAATTTATTCATATATTCTCTCTAAGCCAGGTATTATTTATTTAGTATTGTTTTTGCATTGAATGCTACTACGGGTGCTCTAGGTAATGCACACATAATGTCTTCTCTTGATGATTTTATAGTTTAACTCAAAAGGGAACAATAAGATTTGGCATGGATGGGAACATTGAGACCTTTGAGGTCTCCATCACTTCTTACAAGAGATCCTTATCCAAAGGTTCCAATTGTTAATGGAAAGAAACAAAATAAGGATTGTAATTTTGAAGGGAAAGTTAAGGAATCTCCTTCACATCCCACTCTTGAGACCAAGACCTCTTCCAAAGAGGAATCATAAAAAAGAAGAAGATAAAAATTTCTTATTAAAATAAGTTAGGACATGATGATAATATATTTTATTCTAAGAAGATTCATGAACTTACATGCCTTCTTCAATAGAACTACATCGTGTTGCCTTAAGCATTGTCTCCCTCTTTAACTTCTCAATTGACAACATCTTCATCTATATAGTTAGGGAGTGCAAGGTTTTTAAATGGAGTGAAAGGTAAAGAACTCTTATCTTGAATTATTCTTGAAAATGGGAGATTTATTTGATATTTTTTTGCATCTCATCATGTGGCATATCCTGTGGATAAGTTCTTTTCTTTTGATCCTTGTAGTTCACCTAATATTTTAATGGGTAACAATGTTAGTAATAATTGAGAGGGGGGGTGAATCAGTGGCCTCAAAAATTTATCCTTTAAACTTTAACCACCAATCAATACACCTTAGATTATTAAGTCCCTACAATATGCATGCCTTGAAATACTTATAATAATTAACTGTCTATTAGTTTACCTTGTCTGTCCTTATTCTCCTTGATAACCAATAAGCAGTAAAACTATTCACCGATACCTAGTAAATATGCAGAGTATACCAATCAATCCAAAAATGCATATGTGAAATGTAAAACAATAAAGTAATAAGCCATACACACATAACACATGGATTTTAATGTGGAAACCTTGTTAAGGGAAAAACCACTGGGACCGGTACCCCAAATTTTCACTCTTCTGAAGTG